>JAOXJP010292723.1:0-33066 GCA_025762735.1 Platanus orientalis | reverse complement strand
ACAATGGTGGTGAATACTTGTCTTCATCATTTTCTTCTTATCTTGATACATGTGGTATTCTTCACCAAACCACATGTTCTGGAACTCCAGAACAAAATGGGGTAGCTAAGCGCAAAAACAGGCATCTCCTGGAACGGCCCATGCTCTTATGTTTGAAATGAATGTCCCAAAAACTTTTTAGTTAGATGTTGTCCAAACTGCAACCTATTTAATGAACCGTCTTCCTACTCGTGTTTTGGGATATCAAACCCCCTTGGAAGTTCTTTCTCTAAATTCCACTCTCTTTCCTATCCCACCTAAAGTGTTCGGTTGCATTTGCTTTGTACATGTTGAAGTCTACGCGGTCTAAACTTTATCCAAAAGCACTTCAATATATTTTCTTGGGTTACTCTCCTAATAAAAAGGGGTAACCTTTCATGAGTCTGTTCCACTCTTTTCTTTTAAAAAATCTCTGGTTTAGGGGGAGTGCGTTACTTCAATTGATGTTGATCCTCTTCCAGTACCTGCTTTTCTTTGTAATCATGGTGCCCATACAAAGGATTGTATTGAATAGGGAGAGAACAAGGACAAGCCACTCCAAGTATACACGAGAAGAGTTCAAGAGTCGGTCACGAAAGATCCTCATGTCCCTCTCCATGACATCTTCTTGGCTTCAGGTATTGTCTCTGATCCTCCTTCCATCCCAGTTGAGGACCTGGACCTTCCTATTGCTGTTAGGAAAGGTGTTTATTCATGTGTCAAGTTCCCTATTACCCATTATGTTTCTTTTAATTCCTTATCACCTTCTTTCCGTTCATTTTCTATTGCATTGTCTTCCATTTCTATACCTCATAGTGTGTCAGAAGCTTTATCTCATTCTGAGTGGAAAGAGGCAATAAAGGAGGAGATGCGTGCCTTAGACAAGAATAATACATGGGACATCATGGATCTTCCTCGACGCAAAATACCAGTTGGCTGTAAATGGGTGTTTACAATCAAGCTGAAACCAGATGGCGGTGTTGACAAGTACAAGGCTCGTCCTGTAGCAAAAGGCTACACTCAGACTGATGGTGTAGATTATCAGGAAACATTTGCACCAGTTGCAAAGATGAATTTAATTCGTGTTCTCCTCTCCTTGGCTGCCCATCAGAATTGGCCTCTTTTACAGTTTGATGTGAAGAATGCATTTTTGTATGGTGCACTTAAGGAAGAAATCTATGTGAACTTGCCACCAAGTTTTCAGCTTGCGTCAAGGAAGCACAGAGTTTGTAAACTAAAAAATGTCATTTATGGGTTGAAGCAATCACCTCGTGCTTGGTTTGAGAGATTCTGTACAGCCATGGTTCACAATGGGTACTTCCAATGTCAAGCAGATCATACTTTGTTTGTAAAGAGAAGGGGAAGTCTCACCACAACCCTCATTGTCTATGTGGATGACATAGTGGTTACGGGAAATAATCAGGCTGAGATTAAGCAATTGAAATCCCATTTAGCAAGAGAATTTGAAATAAAGGACTTGGGGCCGCTTAAGTATTTTCTAGGGATTGAAGTTGCTTGATCTAAAAAGGGCACCTTCATCTCTCAGCGAAAATATATCTTAGATCTTCTAAATGAGACAGGAATGTTGGGTTGTAAACCTGTTGCTACTCCTATGGATCCCAATCAGAAACTTCAAGCCAATGATGGTCAATGACTTATTGATGCAGGTAGATACAAACGGTTGGTCGGCCATCTCATTAATCTTTCTTTGACACGTCTTGACATTGCGGTTGCTGTCAGTGTCACTAGTCAATTCATGCATGCACCTACAATAGTTCATCTAGAGGCAGTCTACAGAATCCTTAAGTAACTGAAAGGATATCCAAGAAAGGGCTTATTGTTTGCTAATCAAGGGGGTGATTTTTGTGTTGAGGCATATATAGATGCCGATTAGGCAGGTTCTGTGACGGATAGGAGATCTACATCTGGGTATTGCACATTTGTTTGTGGTAATTTATTCACTTGGCGCAGCAAGAAACAAAATGTCATTGCTCGTTCTAGTGCAGAGGTGGAGTATCAGTCCATGGCTCATGGAGTTTGTGAGTTATTGTGGCTGAAACTATTGCTTTCTGAGTTGGGATTTCCAATCTTCGGACCAATGACCCTATACTGTGACAACAAGGCTGCCATTAGCATCGCCCACAATCCAGTACAACACGACAGGACTAAACATATCAAAGTGGATTGTCATTTTATTAAAGAAAAGTTAATGTCCAAACAGATTTGTATTCTTTATGTTCCATCCTAGAATCAACTTACTGATGTTTTCACTAAAGGCTTACCTACTACCATTTTTTCAGTTTTTAGTCCGCAAGCTTGGTATGTGTTCCATTTACACACCAGCTTGAGGGGGAGTGTAGAAGTGTGTGTAGGGAACTTATGTCTAAGGGCATGCATGTCTTTTCTCTTCATGTTACGTATGTTTCTCCATAGGCTGCTGATGTACTGGATTATATTATCAATATATATATATCTGTATGTATGGTGTGTAGAAAGCCCTAACACACATACGATTTTCTCATTGTACGACTACCTTATATTCTTCTTCTTTTCTTCTACCTTTTATCTCTCTCTAAACCTCGTTACAATATTCTGAAAACCTACTGTCTTCTCACCAGTCTTCACTACATTCTCTTGGATTGCATCCTCATCATCACTCTCATCTATTGCACCACAGATGTCTGATCCTGGATTTTGAAAGAATACATGCATCTCCCTTCACTTCTTGTCAGAATCTTCATCACCTCCATCCTTATATTCGACTTGGAGTCCACCCTTAATCCAATCCGTACTCTGCCCATAAAGTAATGGATCCTCATCCTCATGGATCAATGTGTCTCATACATCATCTTCTTGGAAGATGTGGGTGAAGTGGGTGAGGTCAATGGGATTGTAGTAGTCATCTTATTGCCTGTCAGATAGATTTTGAACCTTCAAGTGCGCCGCATGTTATAGTGCACATATACCAATTTGTGCAGATTTGACATCTTCAATCTATTCTTGGGCCTTGCATTGTATTAGAGAGAATATGCATCAATTTCTCTCACACTGCGAAGATCTTGTCTAATGAAGGACTTTAATGGCGATGTCCCTAAGGTCGGGTGCACTGTTCCCATATAAGTCCCACCACTCAACTATAATAATAAGGGTTGAACATGTCAAATTTTTCAACCAATCAACATTCATTTCTTCGTGCTTACATATTTATCGGTATTCATACTTAGAAGACAATTCTTTCGAGCATTTATCGCAAATTTTCCCAAGGTTCCTTTGGTGTCCATAAAAGTTTTCAACTACAGACAAGTCAGAATGAAGACATTTGTGTAAGATCTCATATATGAGAATACGATCATGTGACATGCCTATTAAAATTATCAAATTATTTGTCTCATAATAGCTTCCTATTTATCCTCATCTGTCTCCAGTTGTTGTATCACCTATTTTATTCAGTTATTCCAGTCATTATCTCTCATTTTTATGAAATTTTGTCATTATAATGTAACAACGGATTTATGAAGTATTCTGACATAAAATTGTTGACATCTAATCCGGAAAAAACAAAGTATTTAGCTATTTCAATAAAAGTTAGGTTTCAATTATATACTTTACCTGCTGCATGTAACTCATTGTGGAGTTGGTTACGTTGAAGTATAGTAATGTGTCTCTTCTAACACTTTAAGGTTTTGGGAGAGTTGATTAGTTCACTAATTAACATGGTTAAAGTAGGTAAGGTTGCAAGTTCGAATCCTAGTGGAAGTTTTTCTTTTTGTTTTCTTTTGTTTTGTTTTTTTCTTTTAACGGATGTAGTGATGTGCCCGTGTGTATGTGTTGTGTGGACTCGTGCTTGGCTCCCTGAGTGTGTCCTAAGAAGAACAATGTTCCTCCTGAGGGGGTTGTTGAAGTATTTTAATTTATGTCTCTCCTAAGAACAAGTTATTCCGCCTCGAATCAATTATCTTCAAATAACCAATAGGATGACGGATTATGGCTTCAATGGATAGCTTCACTCTATCTATTGCCTCGTAGATGATGAACATCCACAACATTTGGAACCTTCACAAGAGATTTCATCACTTTACATACGTCATTAAAAGGAGTCATTTAGCATCAAATTGCATACTTCCATTACAATCTTCTTCTTCTTCTCGTCTCTCCAAAGCCACGTGCTCTATGGCTTATCTAGTGATCCCTAGGCTTAGCAAATCACGATCCTCTCTATAATGCTCTCTCATGTAATTCACAGCTTGCGCACTATTGTAAATGAGACTAGTTATCTATGTGCCTGTTTCAATAGTCTCTTTCGTATTCTTTAATTTTCTAATATCCTACAACATGAGGTCAATACATGTGTAGCATAAGGGGTCCAATATAGGTGCTTCTTCTTTAGCATATGCAACTCCCCTATAGCTTTAAATGATTACGTCATTGTTTGTCATAATATGGACAACGTTCTCTTCACCCGTGTCATCAACCACTATATCCATTAGCCTAAATATGTATTCATTTGTCTTTGAATGGCCTTGTCCACTGATTTGGGAAGATCATGTGTTGGGAAGATCATGTGTTGATCGCTATATACCATAAAGTTGATCAACAACCTTTTTGTCTTTGTTGTTTAGCCGTCACATATGATGGTACATCCATATTTGTCCCAAATTTTTTTAATCCTTAAATATAATCTTTTAGCTCATTTATTTTTCTAGGGAGCAAAATATGTGTCAATTGATATGGGTTGGGGCCATGTATTCCTGACCCAACTTCTGCAATGACATCACACATCGTTTAAAAGTATGGGCTCTCTGTAGCATAGAATAGTATGCCAGCATGCACCATCCACCATCCACTTATATACCCCTTGTCCTACCTCTTCTTACTCTTTTTTTTTCTTTCTTTCTTAAAGATGTCTTGAACTCTTTGTTTGGAACTTTGTTTTTCCTAGAAGCACCAATATTTGTCAATCTTTACCTAGATGTGGCTCTATCCTTGGTATCGTGTGCCCTCTTTATCTCCACATCTATAGGCTCTCTCATAGTCCTACTTTGCCCAAATGCAGGGCGTGATGACGAGCCTAAACCACCTCCAGGGTGATACTGACAACTGCTTCCTCCTATGCTAATGGGAGGCCAAAAATGGAAAATTTCCTCCTCTCCTCCTCAGTAAGACTTCCTTGTTGCTTTTCCTTTGCTAACTTTCTTCAAGTGGGACTACATATCTAGCATCAATTGTTTAGGTGCCTCGGTGTATGGTTCGGCATCTCTTCTCAAGTGGGCAAGGTGATGTTTGAATTTATGCACACATCCCATGATTTTGTCGCACAAATTACACTTTAACTTGTTTTTACATGTACTCAATGCAACATAATGTTTCTATTCAATATTTGGTTGCCTATCTTTCTTGCTTGACGTTGTTGACCTTTAAGCTATTTATGAACTTGAAAAAGTGACAAAATAAGAAAGAATTAATAAACATCAAACAAATTTATGCAACATACATCTACATAAAGAAGACTTAACTAAAGACATATTGTAAAAGAATGACTTTAGTATTATTTTCCTTCACAAATTTTCATGAGATTTTACATCAATATATAGTTGTACAATATGAGTGAAAATAGGAGGTTACAATTTTCAAAATTCAAATTCAAAATTTAAATTTGAATGGATGAGAGATTCATAAGACGGTTACAAGATGAAATTGCTCAAAGTTTGAAGTTGTGCCAAAATTCAAATTCAAAATATTTTGAATTTAAATTTGAATATAGAAGAGATTCATAGGATGGTTACAAGATGAAATTACTCTAGGTTTGAAGTTGTGCCACATCAGTTTAGGTTTCTCTAACATGCCCCCTTAAGCTCAACGGTCTTGGTCAGACAGTGAGTCTGTTTTGAAAAAGAGTAAAGCGTGCAGTACCAAGAGGTTTTGTCATGATGTTTGCAACTTGATCTTGAGAGGAGATGAAGCGAATGTCAATATCCTTTGTGGCCACTTTTTTTGCGAATAAAATAGAAGTCTATTTCGATGTGCTTGGTTTGCGCATGAAAAATGGGATTGACGGTGATATAAGTAGCACTGAGGTTGTCACACCATAAGGTTTGGGGCCGAGGTAGGAAAATTTGTAGCTCTTTGAGAAGAGATTGGATCCATCTAACTTCAGCAGTAGCAAGAGCAATACCATGGTATTCAGATTCAGTGTTGGAATTAGAGACGGTGGATTGCTTTATTGAGCTATAGGAAATGAGATTTGGATCAAAGAAAATACAGTAGCCATTTTGAGAGCGACAATCATCGGGACAACAAGCCCAGTCAGCATCCGTGAAGGCATGAATGCTAAAATTGGGAGAGTATTGGAGTAGAATGCCATAATCCGATAAACGATGGTGGACTTCAAGTACTTTAGAATTCTCTTGACAACGGTCTAATGAATGTCAGTGAGCTACTGCATAAATTGGCATACTTTATTGACAGAGAATCTAATGTCTGGTTTGGTGAGGGTGAGATATTGTAGAGCTTTGACAGTGCTTCAATATAAAGTGATATCTGGAAGTGGATCTGTATCATGCTTGGATAATTTTAGATTGCTTGCCATTGGAGTGCAACATGGTTTGGGTTAGTCCATTTTGGTTGTTGTTTGCAAGTCAATGATATACTTTTTTTGAGAGAGAAGTAGTCTGTGAGGACCTCTAGTAGCCTCAATGCCCAAGAAGTAATGCAAAGAACCAAGATCTTTGATAGAGAAGGCTTGATGAAGTGCTTGAATTGCATTTTGAATAAGAATAGGAGAGGACCCAATAATAATAATGTCATCAACATAAACCAGTAAATAGAGAATATCACATAATGAAGATTTGATGAATAGTGATATGTCAGACTTGGCACCAATGAACCCAAGTTGAGTGAGAAATGCCCAAAACTTATAATACCATGCTCGTGGGGCTTGTTGAAGCCCATAAAGTGACTTGTGGAGTCTGTAAACATAATTTGGAGCATTAGGGTCAATGAATCTGGGTGGTTGCTGCATGTATATCTCTTCATTAAGTGTTCCATGAAGAAACGTGTTTTGAACATCTAATTGGTGAAGATGCCATCATTTTGAGACTGCTATAAAGAGAATGGTGTGGATGGTGTAAGGTTTAACCACAAGACTAAATGTTTCTTTAAAGTCAACTCCTTCTCTTTGGTGAAAACCTTTTGCGATGAGGCGATCTTTGTATCGCTCAATGGAACCATCGGTCTTTCTCTTTATTCGGAAAACCCATTTGCACCCAACAATATTTTGATTGGGATGAGGTGGAACTAAAGACTAGGTTTTATTTTTTTGCAAGACATTTATTTCCTCAACCATAACATTCCTTCAGTTGGGATCTTTGTTGGCAATGGTGAAGCAAGTTGGTTCAAGGAGATAAGAGGGAAGATGATGTTTGGTGGTGGAGAAGGCTTTTGGTTTAAAAATTCCAACTTTGGAGCGAATGACCATAAGATGGGTGGACGTGGAGGAAGGGAGATTAGGGTGAGTCTCATTTGATTGATGTGAGGTCTTAGATGTGGGCTCAAGTGGAGGTGTTAAAGTATGTGGTATTGGAGGTGTGGGTAGTGGAGGTGACGTGGGAGTAATTGGTTGAGGTGGAGGGTGAGGAGGTGTGTGTAAGAGGTCGGGTAGTTGTGAATGAGGTGAGAGGCGACTAGTTAGGATAGGTGGGGAAAGGGATCTGGATGTAATATTTGGAGTGGTGGGGCTATTTTGTTGGAATTTTTATTCGTTAAAGATTACATGGCGGGAAATATAGATATGCCCAGTGGGAATATGAGGGCACTTATACCCTTTGTGAGCAATACTGCAGCCAAGGAAAACACATGGACGTGAGCGATGGATGAGCTTATGGGCATTATAATCACAAAGGCATGGAAAACATCCACAACAAAAAACTTTGAGAAAATTGTAATCTGATTTTTTATGAAAAATAATTTCTTGAGGGCTTTAATTTTTAAGAACTGGAATGGGAAACCTATTTAAAAGATAATTGGTAGTGTGAAAGGCATCATTCCAATAATAAAAAGGAATAGATGTCGTGGCCATGAGGGTGAGTCCAGTTTTAACAATGTGATGGTGTTTTCTTTCAACAAGTCCATTTTGTTCTTGAGTGTGTGGGCAAGAAATACAGTGTTTAAGGCCACAAGAGTCAAAGATAGATTTGAATTTTTGAAATTCATGGCCACCATCAGTTTGAAACTTTTTAATTTTGTGACCGAGAAGATTTTCAACCTTTGTTTTAAAATAAAGAAATGGTTGTAGTGCATCAGGTTTGAGTTTAGTGGAAAAATCCAATTGAAATGACTATAAGCATCAAGAAAAAGAATATACTAACGAAACTGATTATTTGAGATAATAGGGGATGGACCCAAAATGTCACATATGACAAGCTCTAAAGGAGATTTGTAAACAGTAAAACTAAGAGCAAAAGGTAATCTATGACTCTTGCCTAATGGACAAAATGGACAAAAAGACTTTCTTATTGACAAGATAAAGAAAATTATGAGAAATAACATGGTGGATAGTGCGCATCATTGGATGTCTAAGTCTTCGATGCCATGTGTTAAAGGAAGATCTTGTACCAATGAAAGTGGAAGGAGAGGAGTATGGACATGATTGGCTACTTGTATGCTGCAAACAATATAAGCCTCCTTTATTCGGTCCACGTAAAAGTTCTTTCCTCGACTGCAAATCCTTAACAACAAAGAAGTCTAGGTAAAATTCAAAATAAACATTGTTATCACGAGTGAATTAATGGACAAAAAGTAAATTTTGTGTGATGGAAGGTACATGCAAAATTTAATTTATAGAAAGAGATTTATGAGGAGTTTTGATGGAGGAACCAGTATGGAGAATGCGCAAACCTGTCCCATTTCTAATTTTGACATTTTTGGTGCTTTGGTAGTTTGAATGAAAATTCAAGTTCTTGAGGTCTATAGTTAAGTAATAAGTTGCACCCGAATCAAGGTGCTAGTTGGGATCATAAGTGGATTCCGTAAAAGCTGTAAAGGCTAATGGTGTTGGTGAATTGTTGTTGTTGTAGGAGAGAACGAATTGGTACCAACATTTAAGCTGCTTGATGGTTAGGCCAATTACAAAGTTGGCAATTAACTGAGGATTTTACTCCATTTTGGTTTGACCCCCTTGAGGGTCCTCCACGGCCTCTTCCTCGTCCATGGCCATGTTTCCTATTGCGGTTGTTAAATTGGGGAGTTATGTTAGTTACATTGACTTAAGGCTCGTGAGTAAAGGAAAGTGGTGCGTATTAATTGAGACCAATTCTTGATTTTGAAGCATGGCATGAAGGTCGTCAAGGGAGATGTCATTGGGTCGGGTTGTGACTGAGGTGACAAAAGCGTCATATGTAGCGGGTAAACCATCAAGAATGTGAAGGCTAAGATCAGGTTTGGGGATGGTTGGATTGCAGCGGCTTGACTATCAGTTAGAGTTTTAATCTTTTGAAGGTAATCCAAAATGGATAGATTTCCTTTCTTCACGGTTTGCAATTCAAGTTTGAGTTGCATAACTCAAGCTCGTGATTTGGAGGCAAAGAGACTATCAAGGGCTTGCCAAACGGGACTGACAGCTTGAGCAAAAATGGGTTCTGTGAGGGATAAGAGAATCCATCCTAAAGGGTTCTGTGAGGGATAAGAGAATCCATCCTAAAAGGATGTTGTCTTGTTTTTTCCATGCAACATATTCATGATTGATGATGTTTTCGGGTTGGAAAAGGATTTTTGGTGGATAAGGGTAAGAGCCATTAACGTACCTTTCTAATTCATAGTCTTGGAGAAGAGGAAGGAATTGGGCACGCCATAACAGAAAATTTTGGCAGTCAAGCTTGAGAGACAAAATGATTGATGTTAATTGGTGTAGAGAAGGAATTGGTGGTGATAGGGGAATGGTTGGGGGTTGAGGAGACCATTATACTACCATTGGATATGTAGGACTCTGATACCATGTAAAAGAATGCCTTTGGTATTATTTCCTTTCACAAATTTTCAAGAGATTTTATATTAATATATAGTTGTGCAATATGAGTGAAAATAGGGGAGGTTACAATTTTCAAAATTCAAAACATTCAAAATTTAAATTTGAATGGAGGAGAGATTCATGGGATGGTTACAAGATGAAATTACTCCAAGTTTAAAGTTGAGCCGCATCAATTCAGGTTTCTCTACTACATACATAAAATACTAATATACATGATTACATACTACATAATGGTATATATATTTTACATATTACATAAAAGTATAAAAGTATATATATTTTAGAATTTACATAACTAATTAAAGAAAAATGACACATACATCATACATAATTACATATAACATAAAAGATTATACAAAATTTTGATTGATCATATATGATACATTATACATAATATGTATAATCATATATACCCCTTTTCTTATTTTTAATTTTTTCTAATTTTTTGAAATTATTTTAATTTTATACAATTATTTTTAATCAAATAATCTACAGATACTATACTATAAGATTGCATTTTGGCCACAAAAAATTATATACTATCATTCATATGAAATTTTTTTTTTTGATTTTTTGATTTTTGAAATATTTAAAAAATAATTAAAATAATATATATATATATATATATATATATTTGAAAATTCAAGTTAAACTATGGGTCAATGGGTTTTGATCTCAAACCCACAAATCTATGGTCTATTATATCATATATGTCACATTTTGATTTAGAATTTTTGGAAATATACCTTTTCTTTTTTAAAGAATGGATTTAATCGATGAAACACCCTTCAAATTTTGTTTTTGATGCAATAATTCAGTAGATCTAACTTCTAAAGGTGTTGATCTATTGTTTTATTGCAAAAAGAATCAACTAAACCAGATAAAAAATGAAAAAATAATTTACATTTTTATGTCTTGACAAAGAACTATAAAATTCCGGATTTCAATCCGCCAAGATTCGCAAATATAATTTTTTTTTTTTTAATGGGAAAAACCTGTAGCATTCAGTAGATTGGAGAGTTAGAGGCCTGATTCACAAAAAATGGGACCAAAAAATTGAAGCATTATGTATAAAACAAGAGCTGAAGTGAGAGTGTCGATCGGTTGATCCTTATATCGGGATCGTTGATGCTAGGTTAACTTGGGCGATCTCAAGTTGGATCAGCGGATCCTACAATGGTTCAGCTGGATCAGCGATTTTTTGGCAGAATGACTTATCCATCCAATCCTTGTTGATCCCTGATCCCAATTTCAGATCGGCTTGGGCCAATCAAGCTGATCCTCACCTAGATCAGCCGATAATTTGAACCATGTTTACTGTTACATGGTGAGTAAAGATTGGGTTTCTCCCTTGCCTAGCTGAAAGTTCTTGGGCCCAAACCGGTTTGTGATCTCATTTCTGGATGGTGGATAAAGGACTTGATGGGTATCCTAAACATCATTTGGCGGTTCTTGCTATGGGGCATGTGGAAGGTGAGGAACTATAGAACTTTTGAACATAAGTACTCCCCTCCAAATTATCTTTATGCTAATATTTGTAGGCTTCTTTTTGTATGGCTTTCTATTACTTTTGATTATGATGAGTCTGAGTGGTACTTCTTCTTTCGGAGCAAGATTTTATATTTTTTTGTTGGCTTTTGTTGCTTTTCACCTCGTTGGTGATTTGCAGTTGTTCTTTTCCTATTTTTATTCATTTTTTTCTCGATAAATTCATTTTTATCCATATTTAAAAAAAAGACTCCCTCAAGTTGGTGCATAAAATTTTCTATAGTTTGGCTTTGCTTACACCTTTGGTAAAAACATCTGCGAGTTGTTGCTCCGTCTTTACATATGGACAAATTAAACTTGACTTTGATTTCTTTGATGATGTAATAGTCCCCCTCTATATGTTTGGTCTGATTGTTCTGTATTGGATTATTGGCAATGCTAATTGTTGTTTTATTATCACATTGCACATTCATTGGATTCTGTACTTTGAAGCCCATCTCTTACAACAATATTTTGAGCCATAACAATTCACATGTTCTGTGTCATAGACTCTGTTCATAGCTTCTGCAGAAGACCTAGACCTATCATGTTGAACAAGATTGTTGGTGCTAATTGCTGCATTATTGTTACAATATAAACTCATGGGATTCTTTACCTCAAAGCCCAGCACTTACAACAATATTTTTTGCAATAATAGTTCACATGCACTATGTACCATAGACTTGTACTTCACCTCTGCACTAAATCTAGCAACAATTGATTTCTTCTTGCTCTTCTTTGTCATAAGATTACCTCCAGCAGATGGACAATAACCAGATTTAGGCCTGTGATATATCATTGAACTTGCTAAATCTTCATATGTTTAAGCCTTTTGATGCAGGGTGCATGTACATTCAAATGCAAGTAGAGACCTTAGGAGTTGCACAAAGCAATGAAAATAAATAAACTAGATTCCTACTCTCAACTCAAGAACAATTCAAGCTCACTTAGGATTAAGTAATGAACATACTCTAGACTGATGTGTTAGACCAAATAAGAATGGAAACAGCTATTAGATTTAATGCAAATAAAATTAACTAATATTCAGACTAAAGAAATCAATAAACAATCAATGAAAGAAAGACCTAAGATAACACCAGAAACAAGAATAAGGCTTAGGGGTTAAAGGCTACACAATTAGCTTTCGGGTAGGGTCTGTTAGAGTTCTGGTGTGGAGGGCAGCTGATGTAGAACAACAATCCACAAGAAGAATAAACAAGAAAGAAAGAAGATATTATTGGAGAAGAAGAGAGAAGATAAGAGAGAGAGAGAGAGTAGAATGCTCACCTCATGTGAGGGGTTGAGAGAGAAAACTTGAGATACTACACCTACTTCAACACCCACATGATATCATTTCTCTCTTTTTTTTTTTTTGTTTTTTGCTCTTCAACTTTTTAGGGTATGCCCCTAAAATTATTTAGAAGCCTGAAATAGGCCCTAAATTAATTTCGAGCACTTTTGGAAAGAACCCTAAAACAAAAAACATCCACACACTGAATTTTGGAATTGGAGGCTTAAGAACAAGGTTTTTGTTCAAGAAAGGATCCCAACTAGAATAGAATTAATTGGAAAAGTGGCTCTGATACCATCAGTTAAGCTCAGGTCCAAGTGTAGGGTTAATCCTGAGTTTACGGAGTCAAAACTGAAGTTTATAACAGGTGCTGTTTGGTTAAAGCACTGAAGTATAATAGGGGTTGTAGGGTTTAGGATGGAAAAGAACACAGGCTATTTAGGGATAGGATATGGGGCTGGAACAACAAGGTATATCTATAACTAAAGGGGCTCAATAAGTCCATAATAGAGTGTCAAACAGGAAATTGAGGGCCAGGATTAAGGACTGATGTGTATCAGATCTAGACTAGGCAATGAGCTGTATGGACCATAGTTACCAGAGCGAGAAGCAAAAGCGGGAAGCAATGCAAAAGCGAGAAGCAGGAAGTGAGAAACGAAAAACGATAATAAAGTAAATAACTATAAGTTATAATCAATAGTTTCAAGTTTCAACTATAATACAATAAAGTGAATAAACTGAAAGAAAGTACAAAAAAACTTAAAAGTTATAGTAAGTAACAAAGAATCATGACATATAAATCAATATGCAAACCTTTTTTTTGATAGGTAAGTAGGTGAAGATGGGTTTTGAACCCAGGTCTGTGGTATGACACCCACAAACTTTTCCAACTTAGCAAGCTGGCATCTTCATATGCAAAACATTTGTTATAAGTATGGCCAACCATACCTTAGATTTTACCATACATAAATATTTTTTGTAAATAACTGATATCATTGAGATAGACTATAGAAGACCTTATATAAAAACCAGTGGATTTTTGAATATTCTTTATTGGATTGAAATAAAATAAACAATAAATTCAATACTAAATTTTTTTTTCCTACAAAATCATTACTAAATCTCATACATAATATTTTATTCAATGCTAACTGTATAGGATTTATATTAAATAAAATACAATATTCTTTCTTGGATCGCTTCCCCGTCAATCCTCTAGATGTTTCCACTCGCTTCTCCAAAGGCTTCCACTCGTTTCCCTAAATTGCTTTCAATTGCTTCACTGAGCTTCCCACGTTCGGGAAGCGCGTTTCCCACTACTTGAGGAAGCAGAATGAAATTAGCTTCCCAAATGAGCTTCGCAATAAGCGAGCTTCTCACCATGTACCAAGCTTCCTTGCAACTATGGTATGGACCAGCTGTATCCTCTAGACAGGGGTATGGCAAGGAAACAGAGAATAACTATAGGCTGTATTCAAAGCTGATTCTGATCAGAGTTTCAGACTAGTGTATACCTGGAACCAATCAGAATTCAATACTAAAGCTTCTGCAAGCTCTACCAATAGGGTCTTCAATTTTGATCAATCAAATAGCAAGAAATTTCACACACATGCTGCTGCAATTGATCGATCAGGGAGATCTTACATTTCTGATTTGCACGTTGATTAAGTCCTTCAGATTCAGGTGTCGCAGGTTATACTTTATGTAGGAAATCAGTTTCTTGATAGAAAACCAGTAGTGACTCCAAGGAAAGCTAGCCGCAGGGTTTAGGTTAGGGTAATTTAGGCTTTGGTGATGGAAAGAGTAGAGGGATAGCAATTACAGGTCTGTCACAGGTCTAGAAATCAGGTCTGCCACAGGGATTTAAGTGGGAAGAATGAGGGTTTAATAGAAAGAAAACAGGGGAAAGGCAGGGTTTGGTTCAGCCGCTGGTTAGGGAGATCAATTCTCTCTAGTTCTTGAGGCTGAAAACAAGTAAAAGGGGATAAGGAATTGATGGCAGGGTGTTGAAGATTGTAGGTGTCCAAGTAAACAAAAGAGAAGGTTTCTTGGAGATCTTTTAATGGAGGGTTTGAAAATCAGAAACAAAATAACAAGCAACAATAGAAAAGAAGGAGAAGAAGAAGAAGAAAGAAGGATAAAATAAAGTGTACCTGCTGTGGAGAAAGCCCTTCTCCACAAGACCTGGGAAAACCTTAACTAGGTTTCAATTTGGCACAAGAAACTTGAAGGAGAAGCAACCCAAATCATGGAAGCCAAAAACCAGGAAATTTTAATAATCATAACATCTCCCAAACAATGCAGTTGGCCCTTCTTTTATAACCCACGACCAGCCTTAGTTCCCGTACAATTTCAACTTTCTAATTTTAGAAACAAGAAACTTCTAATAAAAAATAGAAACTCCCTATTACGAATAAACTTCAAATCATAACAACCAAGGACCTCTAGTCTAATTAATAATGTTGCAACACACAAATCTAATTACATATGGACTTTAACCTATCTAAAAACATAAAAATATAAAATAGCACTTGCTGTCCCAAAGTAATCCACACGATCACAACAAAAATCAGCCAAATAAGTGCTCCAATCAAGCTCCAGCCGTGGCCTATGTGTCCTCCTCCAAGTCTCAACTTGATCCAAAGGCTGAGAGGACCTCTCCTCCTACGCTGGTGGTTCCTGAGGCTGCCACGTGAACTGATGTCTTCATCACCTCTACTCTCATGTGCCCATGTTTTGGGAAGAACTATCCTTTTCCAACTGATGGTTTTAAATACCTAAGGAGCCTGTATGTGGCCTCCATATGAGTTGTTCTCAGGGATTGTATGAACTGGGTAACCACACTTCTCTCTTTTTCTAGACTGAGCTACCTCAATTCTCAAGAAGTATTTCAATAACTTGAGGTCCTTCTGAACTCATTAAGCATTATTTAAGCCTTTATATTTCTGTAGAATCATCTTCAGTTATCACAATATCCAGATACACTATATGAGCTATTGTATCTTTTTTAGTATGTTTTACGTGCAAAGTATATTTAACTTGATTTTACTTATACCCAACCTTCTTCAAAGCTCCACTAAACTTCTCAAACTAAGCTTTAAGAGATTGATTTAGTCTATAAAAGCTTTTTTTAGCTTATAAACATTTTATTCACCAGGTGGGAGTTTTACCATATATACTTTTTTCTTACAAGTCTCCATGCAAAAATTAACCTATCAAGCTGGTAAAGATGTCAAGACTAATCACTAAGGGAGAGAAATATACAAATAAAATTCATCTTTACTACTTGTGTGAAGGGCTCCTGATATCTATCCAATAAGTTTGGGTATAGTCTTGGGGTACAAGCCTTGCTTTGTTCCTGCCAACTAACCCGTCTATTTTGTACATTACAGCATACACCTATTTTCATCCTATAGGTTGTTTTCCTCCAAGAAGATCCATAAGTTCCATAGTATCATTTTTCTAATGCATTCATTTCTTCACTTGTGGCATCCATCCAGTTTGGTTGAACAAGAGTATGCTTAACATTGTATGGCAAGAACATAGAATATGAAGGGACTACAAACCAATGGTAAGACGGAGACAAAGAATGATAGGAAAAATTGGAAATCGGATGATGGATGCATGAACGTTTGCCTTTACAAATAGCAATCAGAAGATTAGAACCATCAACTGGTAGAATAACACTGGGAGAAATTAGCATTATCTGGATCTAGTAGATGCTACGAAGTGTGGTGGTTTGGTTGTTATAATTTCCTGACTTCTCGTTGTATGTATTTGCAGTTTCTTTATTGTCTTAGTCACACCATCTTAAGAGCTAATAGTATTAGAGTCAAATGCAAAAGGAGCGATAGGAACAGGAAAAGAAAGACGTGATCTCTCTTTATTACTATTCTCTCCTTAAAGAGAGGTGTGATTAGAGGGTAAAAAACAGGATGGAGTCGAAATAGGTAACATACATGGATACAAACCTATAAGCAGTAGCAGGGTGATCACACTTATAACCCATTTGAGTGAAATGATACCCAAGAAAGATGCATTTAACAGCTTTTGGATTCAACTTATAATGATCATGTCATTGTACATGTATTTGGAAAATATATTTGAAAACTTAGGAAAGGCAAGAATGGACGATTAGGACTGGGGAGTTTAAAAGGATTATTAAATTGTAAAACTTGGGATGGCATACAATTTATGAGGTAAGAAGCAGTCAGGATTGCTTCAAACCAGAAAGTTTTTGAGGCATTATGTATGTGTATGAGCAACCTCTAACAAATGTCTATTCTTTCATTTAGCAACCCCATTTTGTTGAGAGGTCTTATCACAAGAGTTTTGATGTTGAAACCAGTACAAATATATTCATCCATATTATCAGAACATCAAAATCTTGTAGACTTGTCAAATGTGACTGGTGTAATCATCAGCAAATATCATAAAGTAGTGACAACCAAAACGTATAGTGGGAGCTGCTTCCAAACATTAGAATGAACTACAAAAGGACTAGAAATTTATTATCAGATAAAGGGTATGGACTTCAAATATGTTAGCAAGTTGAAACGTTTCACTATGCATTTCCAAAAAGAGAAGTGTAAATAAACTAGGAAGCGGATGTTTCATTATTAAAGGGAAATATAACTTATTTGTTTATGCTTATGCATTAACCAATCTTTATTGACACAACTGTTATTTTGATGGAATGGTTCCCACAAAGTATTTTAAGAGTTGAGGTCGAGAAGGAAGGCCATCAACCTCACTACCATTGCCAATCATCATCAAATCAAGTCTTGAATAGGGTAATGAGTAGGAAAGAACGTAATGAATGGCTCAAATCCTTAGTGAAATGACTGGTAGAGAGCAAATTGGTAACAAAATTTGGTACATAAAGAGAAAAAGACAAGGACAAATGAGGGAACATGTTAACTTTTCCGCTTCTAGATACCATTGACTGTCCTAACATTGTCTCTACTAGAACAAATAGAGTATAAGAAAAATTAAAATGACGTAACTTGAAGATTCTTGAGGTTCTATAGCTTAGAATAAGAGATAAAAGAGAGAGAAAGAACAGAGACTTAGGAAATCATATTTGTGAGAGATTTCACCTCTGTATGATTATTTTATTTATATTTTATAGAGAGTTGGTATACTATAATGTATGGTATACCGTACATGTACATGTCTATAAAACTTCTAACAATACTACCCTCCATGTAATATTTCATAACACTCCTCCTCAAGCTGGTGAATAGATATCTACCATTCCCAGCTTGTCTACAATATATGAGAAATGGGCATTGTCTAACCCCTTTGTGAAGATATCTGTAAGTTGATACTTTGTTTGAAAAAAAGAAATGTAGATGTAGCTAAACTTGATATGGTCCTTGATAAAGTGTATATCAATCTCCACATGCTTTGTTTTATCATGTTGAAGTGGATCATGTGCAATGCTGATAGCTACCTTCTTATCACATAGAAGGTTCATCAGACCTGTCTCAGGAAATCTCAATTCATCAAGCAACTTCTTTAACCATAGGAGTTCATAAATCCCATTGGCCATAGAACCAAGGTTAAAAATGTCGATGTCAGTGGAAATGTCGGTCGGGCCAAAATAAGACATATATCGGAAATGTCGGAAATATAAAAAAGAAATATTGTAAAATTCCTAGAAACTTCGGTAACATATTCTAATCTGACTACATATGCACAAGGAAACGAATAGACATTTTAGGAATGATAGCTTATTTTAGTACACTAATATTTTAATATTCTTTAAAAGTACACATGTATACGTAATGGTTGACAAACATATTATAGTCTAACCGTATAAATATAAGGGAACAAGTAGATTCTTTTTTTTTTTCTTCTTTTTTTTCTTAATCTTCCTCTCCCTCCTTTTACTTTTTTTGGATTTTATCGTTTTTTATATAATTTTAAATGAAAACATAATGTCGACATTACACAATAATACACTATGAAAGGGGAATATTCGCTCAACATATTGACATTGTACATCACGTCGACCGAAAAATATATTTTTATAATTCGCTTGATGTTTCGTGTCAATATAGGAATATGCCAAGAGACATATAAGACATTTGGAGACATTTGATACCATTCATAGAACAAAATTCTGCTTCATTACTGGACCTTACCACCATGGATTGCTTCTTATTGCACCATGTTACAAGATTGCCTCAAATAAATGAACAATACTCAGAGGTCGACCTTCAGTCAATTAGGGAACCTACCCAATCTGCATCTGAATATGCTGCCACAACTACTCTTTGATGATCATACTTCTTATACATAATTCCTTTCCACGGACACCCCTTTAGATATTTTAGAACTTTGTATGCAGCTTCTATATGTGCTTAAGTGGGAGCATGCATGAACTTACTAATCACACCTATTGCATATACTATGTCAAGTCTGGTTAAAGACAAGTAAATTAGACACTCAACAAGTCGTTGATATCTACTTGCATCAATCAACCTCTCACTGTCACCTTTCAGCCTGTGATTTACTTCAATAAGGGTAACACATGGTTTACATCCTATCATTCTTGAGTCCTTCAGTAGATCGAGAACATAAATCCTTTGACAGTGAAAGATTCCTTGTCGAGGCCTAGCCACCAATCCCCAGAAAGTATTTGAGAGCCTAGATCCTTAATTTCAAATTCCCTTGCCAAGCTACTCTTAAGTTGTGTTACTTCCACTTCATCATTGTCTATAACCACAATATCATCAATGTACACAATAAAAGCCATCACCTTTCTACTCATTCTCTTCACAAACAATGTATGATCTGCCTGTCATTGTTTATATCCATTTGTAATCATTGTTGTATGAAACCTTTCAAACCATGCTCTTGGCTAATATTTTAAGCCATAAAGTGTTTTTTTTCAGCCTACACACTTTTCCCTTTGCTTCTGAGATTTGAAATCTAGGTGGTGTATTCATGTATACCTCATCTTCTATATCTCCATGTGAAAAGGCATTCTTCACATTAAATTGGAATAGAGACCATCCTTGGTTCTCTGTCAGGGAGATTAGAACCTGTATCAAATTCATCTTTGTTACTAGGGCAAAGGTCTCTTGGTCATCAATGCCAAATATTTGTGTATACCCCTTTGCAACTAGGCGTGCCTTGTACCCGTCAACCGATCCATTTGAGAGGTTTACCAGTTCCTATGTTTGGTTCTTTTTTAGAGCTTTCATCTCTTCTTCCATAGGAGCTTGCCATTGTGGCTATGCTAAAACTTCAGATACTCTGCAAGGAATGGTAACTGAAGACAAAGAGACAACATAGTTTCGAAATGAAGATGATAAAACATGATAAGAAACAAAGTTAAATATGGGATGTTGAATACATGATCTAACATTTTTTCGCAGAGCAATAGGTATGTCAGAATCATCTATCTCAGAAGAAAGAAGCATGTTACTTGTTTCAGGAATTGAATCCAAAGAAGACTCTAGAATGGGTATATGAGGATTTTGGTCATGTTGTTGATTTACATCAACACTTACTTGCTCCTGTCTGTCAAAGGCACCTTGCTTATTTCTTTGAGCGTATACTTTAAGTTTAGTCTCTTCTTTACCAACACCATTACTGTCAAAATGAAATGAAGGAATTGGGACTGGAAGTGAGAGTGTGGAAGTAGACAACTCTTTACCTAAACTCTTCCCCTGAAGAGATGTCTTACTCGAAGAAAATAAGGGAATAGACTTAAAGAATGTCACATCTTGAGAAATAAACTTCTTGGGGGTAAGTGAATGAAAACACTTATACCCTTTCTGATCAGCACTATAGCTCAGAAACACACATTTAAGTGCTTTTGGGTTTAGCCTAGTGCGATCAGATTTAAAGATGTGCACATAACAAATACACCCAAATGTTTTTAGGGAAATAGAGAACGAAAGGGTTCCAGGTGATAGAACTTCAACTGGAGATTTAAAGGAGAGAACACGTGAGGGCATCTTGTTCATGAGATAGGTAGCTATTTGAATAGCATCGGACCAAAAGGTCTTAAGCACATTCTTTGTAAACATGAATGCATGAGCAATCTCAAGTAGATGTCTATTTTTACGCTCAATCACCCTATTTTGCTTAGGAGTGCCTAGACAAGTGGTCTAGTGAACAATTCTAGAAGCATCAAAGAATGGAGAAAGAGAGTTGTAGAGATACTCTCCCCCATTGTTGGATCTAAGAATGCGAAGTTTGGTATCAAACTGTATGTGGATCATGTTATAAAATGATTTGAGTGAAGTACACACATCACATTTGTTCTTTAACAAGTACACCTAAGTACATGAGAGTAATCATCTACACATATAATAAAGTAACAAAAACTAGACAAATAAGTAACTAGGGAAAGTGGTGCAACAGCCTTACATTACCTGGAGAAGTACCTCTTTGGAAGCCAAAACCAAGATTTTTCCAAAGAAAGAGAAGAGTGAACAAGTGTCCGTGGTAGTTGGATGTTTTAGGGTTTTTTCTTTCAATTTGATAATGTAATGAGGCTTTTAAAAGCCATAAGAATTGTGAGTTATCAAGTAGGAGTGTTTAGGGGTATTTTAGAAATCTTATGTTATTATTATTTCTTTTAAGAATAATCAAGGGGTGATTAGTGTTGGTCGTACAAGTCATTAAGGGGGTATTTTGGGTACTCTAGCTTAATTAGTAGTAAGAGGGTTTAAAAACCATACTTAGTGTAATGATTCAGCAATTTTAAAATAAAGAAATTTTTATTTCCCACGAGTGGGCTGGTCTCTTCTTCCTTCATGATTCCCAAGGTAAGAGAAATCTTCTCCCTCTTCAACCTCCCTTCATCTTCTTCTCTTCTTTCTTCTTTCCTCACAATATTTATTATTCTTCTTTTTATTGATATATATTTTTTCTTTCCCATCATCTTCTTTTTCAGAAATTTCTGCATTTTAGACCTAACCTCTTGATTCCTTTCATCACCATTCATTAACCCCCTCACCATTGATCAAACCGTTCCATAAGGGTGTCAATACATCTTGGGCGATCTACCTGGAGGAGTTTTCTCCCTCATAAGACCTCTCTAATAAATAGGGGAAAGCATACATAGGGGTTGGCGGCACATGTGGTACAACATAAATTTTTTGTCCCATTTTTCATAATTTGGAGCATGACATTGGGAAGAATCCAGTACTTTTGCAGAGATATTTGAACTACTTTAAGAGGTATGAATAGTTCATTGAAAGCTTGGTTGTATTTAAGTTGGTGTTTAATTCTTTGGGTCCCTCATAATTTGGTTTTCTTTTGATCCTATCTTTCCAATTATTCATGTAGGTTTGGATATCTATTCATACTACAACATATATATTCATTGTTGAACCCTAGAAATAACCATAACAACCTATTTTCCTTGATTTTCTTCATACTTTGTGAAGTCCTATTGCTGTCTACTGTTTACAGCAGAATTTCTAGACATTTTTTTTGCATATTTCAACCACTATTTCAATCCCATTACAGCCCCTTATTATTGTCCTTTGAATATTCTTTGTGAACCCCATCTCTAACCCGTAACCTAGGTTACATTCCGCATCAGAAAGTTCCTATGCATCAGAACGAATAATAGCAAATGAAGATAAACTTCTATTATTACTTAAATGGATATACTGAACGATAGTGTTTGGTCAACTGATGAGGCTCACAATGAAAATTGTTTGTATAAAACTGAAATTTGGGAAAAATCTTCCCTAAAACAGAAAAAGAGTTGTGGCCAAGATGGTGATGCCATTGGAACAATTCATTTGTACTGGTATGAGAGATGTCCTTTATTGCTGAAGATGTGATGGATGACTGAGATGATAAGTTTAGGATATAGAGACCATCCTTCTCATGCCCCATACCAATAGTCATCTTCATCGTCAAGTTCAGAAACACAAAATAAGAATGGAAGAAAATGACAATGCAGTTAAGACTCTTAGTAAGATGACTAATGGATTACAAGTTTAATGTAAAGTTTAGGCACATGAAGAAAATAAGACAACAGTAACAAAAAAGTAGCAGGAATGTCACCATGCCCAGTAATAGAGAAATAGGTACCATCCACAATGTGAACTTTGTTTTTTTTTAGAACTTACATGGTAAGATTTGAAGAGCGAGTACATACCAGTCGTGGTGGGAGGATCCTGAATCAATGATCTAGGAGTCTTGTGAGGGGGAAATAGATGTGGAAAAAGCTGATACAGATGTATCTGAAGCTGAAGCTGCGAACGATGAGGTAGAGGCAAAAGAAGAAGTATCAAGTTGAGAAACAAATAACCAGAAGATCTGGATTTCCTCCCTAGATAGGTGACCATCTGATAGAGAAGGTGTGGGAGTAGCTGGTTCTGAGGGCATGGAAGTAACTGAATGTGCACTGGGTTGAGTACCTCCAAATCTACCGCCACCTCTACCTGGATTCGATCCGTTTCACATGAACTGACATAGAGGAAGATCCTGTGGACGTCTTTGCAAATCCCAACATTGATCCTTAGTATATCTGGATCTACTGCAATGCTCACACTTAAGGTGATCATGATCATCAGATGTATCAAAACATCTACTATGTGTTGAAAGTAAATTAACCAACTTTCCCAAAACCTTAAGGTGTTAGGAGATACACAAATTAATATATTTCAACACCCCCCCTCGGGAGGAACACTATTCTCTTTTGGGAACACACTTAAGGAGTTAGGCATGGGTTCACACAACGCGTACACACGCATACAACATTACATCCAGAAAAATACTTTCATCAGGATTTGAACTCACGACCAAACCTGCTCTAATACCATGTTGATAGTAAATTAACCAACTCTCCCAAAACCTTAAAGTGTTAGGAGATACGCAAATTAATATACTTCAACACTATGACCACGTGTAAAAAAATCCCCCTAGCCACTTCGACTAAAGGTTGATATAAAAGCGGATTTCTCGACTGCAGAAGACAAGTTCATGACTCCTAGGCAACCCTCTTCTTTGTGAATGTAGGCATAAATCTCATTTAAGGATGACAGGTTCATGTTAAGAATTTAGGCTCTGATTTGCTCATACTCAAAGCTTAAATTGGTTAGAAACTCAAACACTTGTATCTCCTTTGTTGTAAGCTGTTGCATCTTTTGTACATGCAAGGTGATAGCTGATATACTGATCTAGTTCTTCCTATATCTTTTTCAAAGAGGTATAATAAATGGTTAGAGGTTGATCCCCTTGTTTGAAGTGTGCAATTTTTTGTAACAATTCACACTTTGGCGGCATGGCTAATCTCTGAATGAGAAAGACTCCCAAATCTGATGGGTTGTTTTTAAGAAGATATAATGATCATTGATTTCAAGTTTTATGGAACTCAACAGACATCCCTTAACCACAACATTTTCGGTTTTCCACTTTTGGTACTTTGTATCATCTTTGGGAGGAACCTCTATTTCACTTATTAAGTATCCCTTTTTGTCCCTGCCTTGAATGTAGATGAGTACAAATTTCATCCATGTAAGATAATTTGTGCCATCAAACTTTACAATAGTGATCTGCACTTAAGGAGAGTCGCCAATAACAAGAGAGTTATCTAAGGTATTTTGGTTTGATGCCTCAGAATCATGGCTTAGCTTCTGACTTTCAATTGACATTATTTAGTCCAAAAAACACCACCAACAATACACATAAGCACAATGCGACCTACACTAACCAATACACACCATTGTTACCCACAAGGGGTAATGTCGAAGCTAGAAACAACCCGAAAACCAACAACCACCTCCAACACATCTCAATCAAGGACAAAAAAACTCGTAGGTAATGCAATCAAATACCAGAGATCAATAAGGCAACCATCACACTAAATCAACACCCAAAAAATTATTATTTTTTAAAAATTTTAAAAAATAAAAAATTAAAAAAATACATTAAAAAACTTGTCTAGCGGTGACCTGGGAGGAGAAAAATCATCACCGAACAACCATCTCTCAACCAAATTTTGAGAGACCACTCTCAATCTCTTCCTTACAAAAACGATCCAACTTGTTGAATTAAACCTCTTGAAACATCTTCGATTAAGTAAATCGATCAGGTGTGTAAGAAACACACGTCTGACAATAGAGAAAGGGGAGAAAAACCATCACCGACACACCATCTATTAACCAATTCACGAGAGACCACTCCCAAATTCTTCCTTACAAAAAAACGACCCCACCTTGTTGAATCAATCCACTGAAAAAACCCTAGACATCTGATCGATCAGATTTGTGAAAAACATGATTTTTCATCTCCTTCAAAGAACTGCTTGAAAATCAGTGTTCCACTCATAAAAAAATTCTAAAAAAATCACCACACTTCTTCTAAAATCACCATGGTCCAAGATCTACTCATCACTGTCGTTGACACCACCGTACAGTCAGGCTAACTTAAGCTTTATTTTTGCTGCACCTTGTTGCTGACAATCCTTGATCGTTTCCTGGTAGCTTTGATACCAACTTGAAGATTCTTGAGGTTTTATTGCTTCGAATAAGAGAGAAGAGAAAGAAAGAAGAAAGACTTGGGAAAATCATATTGGTGAGAGATCTCACCTCTGTACGATTATTTTATTTATATTTTATAGAGAGTTGGTATACCATAGTATATGGTATACCATAAATGTACATGTATATAAAACTTCTAACAATACTACCTTCCAAGTAATGTATTACAACAACATATTGTTGCAGGGTCAAAGCTTTGATACCAACTAATGTAGATCCAAAGCTCTAGTACTAATTGATGTAGGTTATCTTGGGAATTCATGTAGAGTTATGGGTATTATATTATTCAGTATCATAATAAAGAGATTTGGTCTTTAGTTGTATCACAAGTTTTTTGTTAATAACCTGGCTCCAATACCAAGTAGTTTAGGTTGGTAGCTTAATTTTGTAAGACTTCAGAGATGAGTCTGATAATCTTTTCTTTACTACATTTTACCATTTCTATCAACTAAGAAGAAGAGGGTAATGCCAAGTTAGAACTGAGGGATGCTCTAGAATCAAAATGTTTTAAGGTAAGCTGGACTAAACAGACTGGATAGAATGCAAATTTAATTTAATTTTTTTATTTATAAAAAGACGAGTAGAAATGAGGGAAAGATTGATAACCAAGAGGTACCCTAGAGTGATAATTTTCGTTTTCTCAGTTAATTAATCCACAAGGCGGGAGAGATCAAAGAGTTTGTTGCTCATAGAATTAGAGTGGGGTTGATGAAGTTGTGAGGTGCTTTTGGAGGGCTATGCGAAAGATGTATATGATTACAATCAAAACAAAATTTCATAGAACTGCTATAAGACCACCCATGTTTTATGGAGAAAAATATTGGCTGCCAAGAAACAATACATATATAGAGTGAGTGTAGCAGAGACAAGGTCTCAAGGATGTTGATAATTGAGATGGATGAGTGACAAGACTAGAAAGGATAGAATCAGAAATTAATGCATTTACTAGAGCTTAGGGTAGCGTCAATAGGTGATAAGATGGGCAGAAGTAGACAGATGATTTGGTTGTGTGACGAGTACCAATAACCACACTGGTTAGGAGTGACATGGTGCAAGTTGAAGGGTATCAAAGGGACAATAAGAAGGCCAAAATTGACTTTGGTTGTAGTGAGGAAAGATACGAGTGCAGTGATGCAATGCCATATATGGACCTATATAAAGTGAATTGGCAGAACAAGATTCGTGTAGCTGACCCCAAGTACTTGGATACATCTTTATTGAGTTGTATTGATGTGCCTATTTGGTTTTCTGAATGATACATGTTTATGATAATGGATTTAACTCTGACGTTTGAATAATCCTATTTTGCTCATGTTAGATGGTTAATTCTATCAATAATGATTCATGTGCATGTACATAGAGACATTAATGAAGTTTTTCTTCCGAATCTTTATTCCTCTTTTTTAGTTTATTTGTTGACATATGTGTTGAATTCAATTCTTATTATGTTTATTCTCTATGATGCAGTACGTAGAGAATTATTGGATGTTGGAACTGGTCCTCCCATTTGTTTATTCTATGTCAATTATTATTATTATTTTTTTTTATCATTTCCATTTATATTTGAAAGTAAATTCTTAACTGTCATGCTAGTGCCATGTGTTGGCAATGTAACATGTAACAAAGGTGCAAATGAATTATCACGAAAAAATACCAATGATAGTTGATGTAGGATCCTTGCTCCAAATTTAATCTAGAGGAACCTCAAGTATCCAACATATTGAGCACTTATTGATATCACAGAAGAGGCTTTCTCCATGTAGTGTGATTTTATTACGATCCCAATACTTTAAAGGGCCAGCTTAACGTGCTCCTATAATACTAGGGCTTTTGGCATATTGGTTAGGTTTGTAATATTGGTATTAGAGCCACGCCATGTTTGAGGTCGAGTCACGAAGAGGGCAACTTGTGGAAAGGGCTACTTGAACTAGAGTGAAAACCGCCACAAAGTGGGAAAGGGCTACATGGATGACAGGCCAGTGTAAGTGCCGCCCGCCACAAAGAGGGTTGCTGTGGATGTTGACTGCAGAGCATAGTAGTGTTAAGGTCCCAATTGTCTAAAGGGCCTAGATTGACATGTCCTAACGGTCTTAGGGCTTTTGGCATATTGTTAGGTTTGCAACATATTTCAAGCTTGTTCCAATTCACTGATGTTTCATTTTTATTTTTCATTGATTAATATCTTTAGTATGTGAAAGACTGAAGTAGATCAACCACTTGCTTGTCTGTGTGTCCAATATGTTCCTTCTTTCAGTCTTTCAGATTTATATTCTATGATGATTACGTTCTTTTGGATAATTAAGGTTGATTTCGTTATAATTCCATTTAGTAGTGATGTAGCAAGTGATGGTTCTCATGTGCTGTGTTTTTTGGGCCGAATCTGCAGAGTCGAGAAAGAATTTGGTCCTGCCCATGGGAGGGAATTTATATGTTCAGTCCAAATTGAAACAGCAGATGGTGTATATGTCACATCAGGAGACAAGAAACCAAGAATAAAGGATGCAGAAAGCTCTGCAGCTTCCATGATGCTCCATGGTCTAGAAGATGTTAAACGTGGGGTAGGACTGCTGCTCCCTAAATAAGAAGTTCAAGCATCATCGAATCTTCTATTTATTAGGAGTATTTATCCTTAACATATGGAAGCATGATGTAGTTGCGTAAAAGATGACCGAGTTGGTGCCAGTCCTTATATGAACTTGATGCTACGTAAAGGGGAGGGTTAAGTACATTGTGTTGCCTAATTCTAATATTTAACTTTGCATTGTGAACTAGTTTGCAGGTTTCCATGAACCATCTTGATGTTCTCTTGCATTGCATTGTAAATGTTAGCTGAACCTTGCTACTTGAATCCAAGGTCTACTCCACCGTCCGTTAAGATTTAAGCTCATTTAGAAATTAGAATAAACTTATGGCAACAACCAAAAAAGAACCAATACTCCATGTGCCTCAACTGTTCATATTAAGTGATCCTTGAATCTCGAAACATGCACAGAAGCAAACGTTTACAAACGCCAAGGCCAAGGCCTACATTATCTGTTCTTGTTCTTTCCCAGATATGTGAACTGTAAGTAGAAATCATTTTTAGATTGGGTGTTTGCTCACTGAGAACTTGGCTACTGCCTTCCCTTTTTTGAATTTGGATTAGCATTTTCAACACAGTTTTTAATTCCAAACCGATCTCAGGAGGTCCTTCCTGCAACATATAGGGATACCTTTGCCATTCAGGATCCTCTACTGAAGTTAAAAATCCTGCAGGCTGCGACATGTATTAAAAAAAAAAATTTGGGTGGGTGATTTCTACTTTTTTGGGTATGTGTTGCACTGCAGATGCCTGCAGGACTTTTAACTGCAGTAGAGGATCCTGAGTGTGCACATAAAAGATAGCCAGATCATCATACCGTTGGTCCTTGACAGGAAGATTGTAACTTATTCTTTCAAATTTTTTTTTTTTACAAATAATTTCATGAAGTAAATGAAAGGGATGTTCATGATTATCCAAATAGATCATCTTGGTGGCCAGGGCAATAGGTACCCAGTTCCAGATCAACTTTTCTCGAGGTCATGCTCAGGATCTATACTCTACCCATAAGTCAAATATGGAGATTTGGATACTATTGCTTTACTTTGTAGTTTGTACCATTCTTTATGCTATATAGTAGGGATCTGTTGAGATTTAGGGCCAAGATCTGGATTTTTGCTTAAGCGAGATTCGACTAAGACCCATTTCATTCAACTTGACTTCTAACCTTGGTGAAACACAAAGCAATACTCCAAAGACTAAGCTAAGTATCTTAGATGGTTGAATTATAACAAATTAGCAGTATCTTGGTTCCGGGGCTATAGGACCAGTAGAACATTTTGGGCCCCCATATCTTGCAACGTGGCTTGTGTCCAGACATCGGTACCCACCCACCAGTGATGGGTCCAACTTAAAGAGATCAACTAGACTGGAAATCAGGTTGAACAGTTGATCATTACCATGTGTATTTATTGTATTCTTTCTTTGATAGGTAAACATTTTTTATCGTATTCACTTGAACAGTTTAATAACAATTCTATAAAACTTTGAGGAACTCGAAAATAAAAATAATAATGCATAAATATGATTGTTGAAAATCTTTTGAATATGATACTTATTGCATAGACAATCTATTACGTTGGGCCACTCAGTGGGGGAACCTGATTTTCTGAACATGAGGCCCATGGCAAATTATCTGGTCCCAAGACCAATTCATTGGACCAGTGGCCCCGCCACAAGACACTACCTTACAAGTGTAGGGAAATGGTTTTCTAGGTGGGTTACTTCGATGTCTTCAGAAGGTAATCTCTCCTATTTGAGCATTATGACCACATAACATAGGACCGATATCCTCTACGGCACCCCCCTTGTGTGGCCATTAACCTCGGCCTTATATCCTCTGCATTGCCCCCTTTGTGCGACGTAATGAGCCGAGACACAAGGGGGTATCATTTCACTTTTTGGAGATGTCACATCACCCCTCAAAAGTGAAATGATACTTCCCCTCTGTCTCGGCCCACGAAGTTGCACAAAGGGGGGCGGCGCAGAGGATACTCCCCCAACAAGGGGGGTGGCGTAGAGGATATCAACCCAACTTGAGAGCTCGGAACAACTAGGTGCACTGCTGGGACTCGCTCGCGACATATCTCTCACACTGTTACTGTTGTGTCACGTCCTTTACTCCTTGGGGCTATGCATGACTTCTAGAGTCTAGACCCATCAGGAGTAGTAGGCTGATCTAAACTAATAAGCCAATCCTTTTCTAAATTTCAAATTTGATCAGAACAAACCAGATCGGTTTCAGATAAAACAGGTTCAGTAAGTAGCTCACTCACTGATCCACACCAGGGACCAATCGCCCGATATCAATCCAGATCCCATCCCTGATCTTTAAAAACTATAAAGCAGAGACCCTGTCTCTTCCATAATCAAACCGCGTTGCGGGTCCCTTATTAAAACGCTTGCACCAAGTGACGACACCCTAGTCGTTAAGAAATGTGAGAAAATAGTTTTGGTGGTACCGACGCTGATTTCCTGTTCCCCTTTTCCCTGTAGACTAATAATTATAGATCACCAGTCTTACACGCTCTCGCTCCATCATCCCATTTCTTCCGGTCAAGATCCTCCTCCCTTAACCAGAGAGCGAGGGAGCCAGAGAAATCGAGCGAGACCTATAGGGAGAGAGAGAGATGGCTCTGCATCCGCTGGGGTTGTGTAGCCCCGGGGTGTTGAAGGGGACTGTGGTTGTGTTAGCACTCTGCGTGGCCGGATACATATTGGGTCCTCCACTGTATTGGCACTTCACAGAGGGATTGGCCGCTGTTAGCCACGCCTCTTCTTCTGCTGCTTGTCCTCCCTGCGTTTGTGATTGTGCTTCTCAGCCCGTTCTCTCCATGCCCGAAGGTAATTCATCCGATCCTGCTTATGAGAGATCTGTCATTGTTTGTATGCTTTCATGGCTTTAAACCTGTTTAGATCGTTAACAAAGTTTGGATCTTTTATTGAATTGCTTGAATTCGATCTCAAATTCATTATTTTTGTCTGCCTGTTGGGAAATTTGGTGGGTTTAAATATTGATCCGGTAACCCTAGTTCATTAAGAATTACATAGTTTTTTAAACAGGAAATCTTAGGACTGTGCTTTAAGACTCTTGACATATCAGTTTAAATCTAACCCACTTGGTGATATACCAACTATAAGATCTCATACTGTCCCAGAAGCTTTGTTACTATGCAACAATAGTTTTAGGTGAAGATTTTCTCTTGTGAATATGGAATTGGAGGAGATGAACCCTACCACAATGGTGTGTAGGTGGATCTGTTACTGTCTATTGGTGCATCTATCACCTATGGACATGTTTGGGTTATGAAGGAACCCAAAATTGGCTCCATTCATGCATGGGGCACACTTTTACTCTTAAGGAAGCTTGTTAGTTGAAGGAGGGCCTTGAATAAAGATTTTATTGGCCCATTACTGGAGTCATAGAATTTGTTTCAAACTTACAGGTAGACGGAAATACTGTTTAACATAACTGATCTTCACCTGCCAAATTGATTATGAGACCTGTTGAATTAAGTTTTTTTGACAGATGATGCATATCATTTTGTGAGTTGTCTGTCCAAGAAAATGGACTGTCCTCTTCTTTGTCTAAGTTTTTCGAAGAGGTGGGTGTGCATGTGGGCACTACCACTATTTGATATTTATGACTTTATTTTCTAAACATTGATGAAAATAATTTCAAATAGGACAACTGAATGGTGCTGAGCATATTTTCTTTGATAAGTAAAGTGAATAAATTCATTCAAGAAATGGTGAAGAGGATTTCCTGCCACACAAAAAAATGATATACGAAGAGACAAAAAGAAGATAAGAATCTCTTTATAGCCCCTTTACAAGAATTACATGCTTACATCATTTCTCATAATATTTCCCCAACCCTCCCTCAAATCTCTTTGACTTACATTCTTCATTCCTTGCTGTTTCTGGCCCAGCAACAACGTTTTCCTTAGCTTTCTGGTATATACATTGATGCTGCATGGTTATTGAATATTCTCTTATTTCTTTCAAGACAAATAGACTAAAACACTGCTGTGGGAACCATACTAAAAAATATTTTACTTCTCCTACTCAGTGTTGTGGTCCTTCATTCTTCCAATAATGTTTTTACACCAAATTCATTCAACATAGCTGCCCACACCTCCTTAGCAAAGGGACAATGAAACATAAGATGTCCCACTGATTCCTCATCCACTAAATAAAGCAAACATACATTTGGTAGGATGAGGCCCTTCCTCAAATTATCCACTGTCAAGATACTGGATTTCGTGGCTGTCCATAAGAAAAATTGTACCTTTGAAGGATCTTTTTTCCAAATGCGTTTTGAGGGGAACTCTTCTCTCCCTTATCCCTCATGAAACTCATAACTTGAAAGAAAATTTTCCGGACTGAATTTGCATCCACCTTCTTCCATCATCTGACTTGACATCTTTCCAAAAGACCATGAATGTTTTCCATCGTCTCAATCTCCTAGTCAATCAAATCTGTCCTTTGGGGAGATGATGCCGGACAGCCTAGGGGTGCTGTTGATCTGCGGGTTATGGGCCCAAAGAATGCTAACAAGGAGAGGATTAAACCACAGAAAATTAATCCCCCTCAAAAATATTTATTTTAGAAACTCAGGCAGCAGCAAACAAAATCTTTAGGACACTCAACACACCGATCAGAATGTATTGAAATTATACAGATTAGTAAGCCCTTGAATGAAGAAACAACCCACCAAATTCCTGGAAAATCCGGGCAACAGATAACCAACAGCCATAACTTTCATTTGGTTCATCCAAAGATGATAAAACTTTGCAGTATAATAGGTCTACGGATTAAGCATAAGCACACAAAATTTTAGGCTAAACCAATAAGGATTGATATATAAAATAGATAAAGGCCAGATCTGATACCAAGTTTCTAGGAATTTCATCAAGCAGATGGTGGGCATGCGTGGGACTCAACACACTAATCAGAATGTAGTGAAATTTTACAGATTAGTAAGCCCTTGAATGAAGAAACAACCCACCAAATTCCTGGAAAATCCAGGCAACAGATAACCAACAGCCATAACTTTCATTTGGTTCATCCAAAGATGATAAAACTTTGCAGTATAATAGGTCTA
>JAOXJP010292712.1:0-18724 GCA_025762735.1 Platanus orientalis | reverse complement strand
TAAAGGCAATCCCTTCCTCATAATTTGATAGTGAAGAATAAACAAGTTTTTGAAGATTTTGGTGTTCCTAAGGTGTGACTGTAGTTATGTTCTCTTTCTTCAAGGGTTGATGTCACTCATGGCTCCCCTCTCCTTCCATAGGTGTAGCCGCAAGCCCCCTATCTCTCATTTAAGGTATATCTCTATTCTTTTATTTTATCTTACTTTTTTCTTAAGTTTCTCTTTATTTCTATAGTACTCTTCTCATTCTTTCTGTCATATTCCTCCTTTTTTTTTTCTTCTTCTTCTTCCTTCTCTTAAAACCTCCATTAAAGAACTTTCACTTTTATGAAAATCTTTGATTTGACCCATTAAATCTTATTGAAATTTCATGAAATTTTAACTGTAGAACCATCACATGTCAGAAATGACCATAAAATTTTCAAAATTTCTGACGCAACAGGGGTATTTTGGTAATTTTAGGATATTCTGTCCAAAATTACAAAAATACTTTTCCTTATTTTCTTTTTCTTTTCATTCTATATTCTTCTAAACTCTATTTCTGAAATTCTATTATCAATCTTCTCTTATTTTTGTGGCTACTTGAATTATTAAATTCAATTCTCGAAATTTTTTGAAATCTAACCAGTATTTGAGGGCTTTGGAATTACTCTACATCAAATTTTGCTATCTTCTCCTTGTACTGCATCGAATGGTAGAGTTAATATACTTATTATATTCCAACACTCCCCCTCAGGAGGGACACTCCTGGACAATGAACACGGGGAGCTAGGTGCAAGTCCATAGAATGTGCATACACGAGCTCAAAGAGCCCCAGAGAATAATTGTGTCGGCCATAGGGAGATTTGAACTCGCGACCTAAAACCTGCTATGGTACCATCTTAAATAAAGCAATTAACCGTCTCTCCTAAAACCCTAAGGTTATAGAAGAGGGTAGAGTTAATAAACTTATAGATTCCAACACAAAAAAAAACCCAACCAACTTATTTAACCACTCTAAAAATACTGTAACTCATATTCTTCAAGCCTCACCAGAAGACCATTAATTTAGATTGCCAATCACCATCATTTCCAACAATCTTTTATAGCATTTCTAATACCCTCAATAGCATTCGCCAAGGCCAAGTATATCACCAAATGTCTAATATGTCTTGATAAAGTTTCTTTGATCCCTAGAAAAATGGCCCAAAGTTCACATAAAAGGAGACACCATGATAATTGCTTATGCATTCAATCATATTTCCATGATGATCTTGAATCACAACACCATGACCTCCTTGCTGGTTGCAATTTAATCCATCGATATTTCAAGCATAGCCCAGTTTCAGAGGAAGGTCTAAGAACACCATTTCTGCTTTTTTACTTCCAATTGAAAAGAAAATTTGATGCAAACAACATTATGCGACTTGTGTATGTACCCCACATAAGAGGGTTAGGGAGGGGGAGGGGGGTGTGAGCTGTAATCTCATCACTTACTTTTAGCCCAATAAGCTCGCTTTTTTTCAAATTAACCTTGAGGCCTAACACTGCTTCATATATCAACAAAATGGCATGAAAGTTCAACATATGTTCTTCTAAAGAATTAAGAAGGAATAAAGAGTCATCAGAAAACTGTAACAAAGGGATTGCAATGTAAGAGCATTTTCACACTGGACTCGAGTAGGGCAACCTATGAGAGACGGGGACACACTCGGGGTGGGATGACCCATGAGAGGCGGGCAACTCGTGTGAGGCGGGACCCATGAGAAGTGGTACCCATGAAGGAGGGTTTGACCGAGAGTTTGGCTTAGCCTGGGCTATAAAATAAAAGGATTGATTCTCCTCCCTCTATTAGTTCGAGCTTGTAGAGCAAGTGATTAGTCATCCTGCATTAAAGTGGTATCAAAGCAGGAGGTCTTGTGTTCGAAACTCTTCATCAGGGGTGATTAATGCAGGGACATTTTCACACCGGACTCGAGTGGAGCAGCCTATGAGAGACGGGGGCACACTCGGGGTAGGGCTACCCATGAGAGACGAGCGACTCATGTGAGGCAGGACCCATGAGAAGTGGGGCCCATGAGGGAGGGTTCAACAAAGAGTCTGGCCTAGCTTGGGCTATTAAATAAAAGGATTGATTTGCCTCGCTCCATTGGTTCGAGTTTCTAAAACAAGTGGTTAGTCGTCCTACATTAAAATGTTATTAGAGCAAGAGGTCTCGTGTTTGAAACTTCTCACCGGGAGTGATTAATGCAGGGGCATTTTCACACCGGACTCGAGTGGGCAACCTGTGAGAGACAGGGGCACACTCGGGGTGGGACAACCCGTGAGAGGCGGGTAACTCGTGAGAGGTGAGACCCATGAGAGATGGGTCCTACGAAGGAGGGTTCGACCGAGAGCCTAGCCTAACCTGGATTATAAGATAAAGGGATTAATTCATATCTCTCTATCAGTTTGAGCTTTTAGAATACGTGGTTAGTCGTCCTACATCAGATTGAGGGGTCATCATCCCTCTCTTTAAACCCTTGGAAAAGGTTTAACTCATCAACTTTAACCACCAACAAACTTAAGGACTCTAAGACAATAATGAATAAAAAGGGCAAGAGGGGGTCCACTTGCTTGAAACCTATCTCATTCTTAAAGAAGCCTTCTAACTTCCCATTAATAAGCACGAGAAAAGAGGCTATAGAAATACACACCCGAATCCAATTCCTACACTTCCAACCAAAGCTCATTTTAGTCATCAAATGATCTAGAAATGTCCAACCAACTAATATGAGATTATTAATGACTGGGAGACCAAAAATACCTCTTTGCCTTATGGTTGTAGTTGCTAGAAGGCTATCTTAAATTCTCTGGCAGACTTCAAGAAGGGCATTAGGATGGAGGTGGGATCTGGAGCCAAAACTAGATTTTGGATGGACAGGTGGTGCCCCACTAGCTCGCTTATGTTGGAACACCCGAATCTTTATCGGCTGGCAAGAGACAAGGACGCAAAGGTTGTGGAGTATTGGAACCCAAGGGGGGATAGTGGTTTTTAAAATGTGGTTTTGCGTCGTGGCCTAAATGATTAGGAGGTGGAAGACTTGGCAAGTCTACTTGGTAAAGTTGATCCCTTTTGTCTAAAGGCGGGGGTGGAAGACTATCAACAACGGATCTTTGCATCCAATGGGATTTTTTCTATCAAACCATGTAGAGAGGCTAATTGGGCAGGAGAGCCCCACCCCAACCCCCCCCCCCCCGCGACCATATATGAGCTGACATTTGGAAGTTTCATCTTCCTTCAAAAGTCACTTTCTTCATTTAGATCCTAATCAAAGGCCGTCTCTCGACTACTGATTTGCTTCAAAAGAGAAGTATGATTATGCCAAACATTTGCTCCCTATGTATGCAAGATGCTAAAAGTATTGACCATATATTTATTCATTGTCCATATGCCTTGGTGATTTGGACAAGGCTTTTGAAGGAGATTGGGTTATCTTGGGTGATCCTGAATAGAGTTGATTTATTGTTAGCCTCTTGGGAGATTAGGAAGTTGTCTAAGAAATGAAGCACTCTATGGAAGTTAGTGTACCCGGTTGCTTGTTGGCTCATTTGGCTTGAACGAAACAAGAGGGTTTTTGAAGGTTGTATGGAACCAGCCTTTAATGTCTTTTGCAAGGGAAAGGAGGTAGCTTGCTTTTGGGGTCTTGGATGGAAACAACTTGGGGATTACTCGGTGATGCCTACCTTAAGGGTTTGGGGACTAAATTTTCAGTTGTAACTTCTTCTTTGCTCTGTTGTTTTGGTTGTAGTCTTTGGGGATTTTATTTTTTTTGGAATGATAAAGGGATAAAATTTATTAAAAAATGACAAAACACAACAAGAGAAACACAAAACAAGGGAAAATCACCAAGAATGTGAGAAGCCAAAGCAAAACACAAAGGAAAGAAAGGCAAAATGAAAAGACCAACAAAACCCCATAGATTACAACTCCTCCCGCCAAACATACAAACCACCCCTTCCTTCTTTGCATGAAACCATGAGTCAATACATTCATTGGTCAAAAGAGAACAATCAAAAATTCGCCTCCCTTTCACGAATGCATTTTGAGCTTGTGAGATAATATCACCCAAAACCGACTCAAGTCTCCTTGCCAATGTTTTTGCAAGCAATTTGTAGAAACTTCCAATAAAGCTAATCGGCCTAAACTCTCTAAGATCGGCAGCCCCGCTAACATTAGGAACAAGGGCAATGAAAGTGGCATTTAGGCAACGACAAAGAGCACCCTTTGAAAAGACTCCTCCATGGCTTTCATGACATCCTTCCCAACGAATTCCCAAAACTCTTTGAAAAACTTTATCAAGAACCCATCCGGGCCAGGGGGTTTATCCTCCAAACTCTTTAAAGCCTCAACAACTACCTCCTCTCCAAAAGGTCTCTCCAACCAAGCATCCTCACCTTCTTGAATACACTTAAAAGGGGCATCTTCCAACAATGGTCTTCAAGCATACGGTTCAGCATACAATCTCTTAACGAAACCTTCCACATGACCAACCACACATTTCGGCTCAAAAACCCACACCCCATCAATGAGGAGCCTATCAATAAAGTTAGCATGCAAAGAAGCCATTTTATGAAAGTACTTTGTATTCATGTCGCCCCCTTAAGCCAATCAGCCCTAGACATCTATCTCCGGCTTGTTTCCTCCATCCTCAGCCATCTAAAGTAGTCTTTTTTTAGCTCTTCTTTTCTACATTTCTCCTCAGTCGTGAGGGTTCCAGACTGCTCTTTTTTGTCTAGCTCTTCCATCATTGACAGACAAGAAACTTTTCTTTCTTCAACTCTACCCAGGACCTCCTTATTCCACTTCTTTATCTCCTCTTTGAGACCCTTCAATTTCTGCCCCAAATGAAACTAGCAGATCCAGAGAAGTTCATAGATGCCCACCATGCAAGAAAAAACTGTCATGTGAGCTTATGATACTCTACACAAGATATTGAGTCCTAAACTCCTAATATGTTCCCATGCAACATCCTTGGCTTGTTCATGACACTATTTAGATTCTGACATGTTCAATCCTTGCTTAAGGTTCCTTAAATTCTTTGATGTCATTGAAATATAGAAATCTTGGAAACATCCTGATCAATGGTCTTGGGGTTTGGATGATCGTTCACTGTAGAGTATTTCCACTACACTGGATGTTAAAAAAAGCTTATTTTCTCACTTATTTTAATTTTACCCCAAAAATATCACAATATTAACAGTATAATACTCCCATTATATAATAACAACAACATTATCAATGTAAAAGAACCATAAACCCATACTAAACTTGCATTGGAATCAAGAAGTCATCTTTATAAGTATCTCAAAGTAGGCTAGAAATGACCCTATTGATCAGCAACTATGGGGGACAAAGCAATTGAGTACTTAACAAATAACCACATGCCGCATGCCAATAGACAAATTTAATCAAGATGTACGAGCAAAATGGATTAATAAAAAAAATACGCACGAATAAAATGATGTGGTATAATACTTACTGGCATGCCAATGTAAACAATCCTCCCATTGAGAAGCAAAGATGGCAAATCTGGAGGAGGCTTCCTTGGCCTGTGTTCATTATAAGAAACAGATCGTTCCACCTTCAACATGACCAAAACAAAAATCCATATGAGAGATCTTTTAAAACCTGGTCTCACAAAAAAATAAACAAAAATACAAAACCTATCAAAGCAAACAACTTAATTTAAAGAAAACAATAAACCTACATAAAAATAAAAAGAAAAAAGAAAAACAACCTGGTTCTAGAAATAGCAAACAAGAACTCGAAATAACAAACTCATTAAGGAATCAAGAAATGAATGCTCAAGAACTATTAATAGCAACATTGTAGACAAATGTTACATAGCAAGAAAGACAAAAATATAAAGAACAAAAACAAGTAAATAGATAAACAGAAGGAATGATTACCAAGTCAATAAATTGATTTAAGAAACAAATTCTCCCCCCAAAAAAAAACTTAAAAAGAAACAATTGAGAACTAATTTACAAATAAACACAACCTAATTTCAGAAACAACAAACCAAAACACGGAATCAGTGTAGAATCTAAATAAGGAACTAAAACATCGAAAAAATAAGACTGATGCCATAATTAAGAACCAAAAAACGAGGAATTCTTACTTGAGCGGGAGTAGCCATAAGCTTGGGAGAGTCGAAGAGGTCCAGATATGGAGGAGTCTCTGAATTCGAAGGTCGGGATAGTAGAGAATCGGGAGAAGCGGCAACTACTGAAGAAAGCTTCGATAGAAAAGGGTCCTTAGGGTTCAAAGGAGGCATCGGAATCGTAACAGCATTTCTGCTGTTAATGCTGCAAAAAGTCTTACAGCTCCGTCTTTTGGGAGTCGAAGACGAAGAAGAGAACGAAGAAGCCAAGGGTACTTGCAGAGAAGTAGCCGCCATGATTAATCGAATCCTCTCTGTCTTCCCCCTATATTTCTCTCAGGATTTTTTTTTTTTTGAGCATTCGGAGTTCGAGATCGGATAGCTTACGCTTTTGCAGTTAAACCAAAGTGAGTTTCGAAGATTGAAGTTGAGCAAATTGTCTGATACATAACCTTGAAGTAGAAGTATGTTTTTTATCCATGTGAATCAATCTGGACCGTTCAATTTATAGATATCCTCCAGAATGGTTCAACAACGAATGGATGCAATGATCGGGCCAGATCAACGCTACAAGGGTTAGATGATCGGATCATAGGCATGGTTCTAACTTCTAAACATAGTTTTGAGAAACACCCTAAACGGTTCTATAGAAGCTCAAAACCACAATCCACCAGCAACCATATATAACTGACAAAACCGGTAGAAAATGAAAAACCAGCCTGTTTTTAATGAACCCGGTTCTAATAAAACCATCTGGTTATTTATTTATTTATAGTAAATTAAGAAGAAAAAAACTAGAAATGTGTCTTTCATATTCTGATCCCACTCTTCAATAATTGTTTTGTTTTTTTGGTATTTTATTACATTTTTTTTGGTATGTGTAAAATTAAAAATCCAGTCATAAGCCTTCTACTACATTATGATTGTTTGATTTTTTGGTATTTTATTTATATTTTACTTATGATTGAAGTGAACCACGGTTAGATCGTGTAAGCTAACAGTTGAACCCTGTTAGACCTGAACCATCTACCTTACCAGTTCGATGGCCAATCCAATTCTCAAGACTATGGTTCTAAAGATTGACCAATCCAAAGTGGGATTGGATCGGTATCCCCCAGGACCAAATCAGCTTGGGATTGGAGGATTGTTCAATCCAAGATTTGATCAGATTTGGATTGGCAGATCTCAAGTCTGGTCCCGAGATTTTGATCTGTGATCATAAGGTTCATGTGTAAGAAATATAGGAAAGAATACTAATGTCATACCCTGATTGGTAACACTACTTTAATGGATCACGTTGGATTCCATTTTACTGGAGGAGGGGTGTCATTTACAAACCGTTCGGTTGTCATTTACTTAAGTTAAAGCTAAAGTTGGCCCAGGACCCCATCAGGCCTAAGATCAGTCCAGGCTGGGCTGACTGGGCCCTCTGTGCAGGCCTGATTAGTGTCATATGGGGCTGTCAATGAGCTGAGCTAGCTCGATTTGGCTCAGAGCTTTGCTCGTCATGGGCTGAGCTGAGTCTTATTTCAAGTTTATAGAGCTGAGTCTGAGCTTTCATATAAGTGAGCCACAGTCAAGCATCACTAAGCAAAGCTCGGTTTGTTTAAGAATTTTATAATACATACATATATAATGATTTTTATATATTATATATTGTAATAATAGTAATGTTCTAACAAGACAAATGGGGCTAATGGGCCATTAGACCATTTGGCCTTTTTTTTTTTTTTTTTCCTTTTAAAAAATAATGACTTTTTGACAAGTTGAGCCTACTTTACAAGCCCGAGCCCAAGGCGAGCCTGAGCTTGGTACCTTAGGTTCATGGCAAGCCTAGTTTTGCCTTCATGTGAAGAGTCTGAGCTAAATTGGGCAGAGTTCGGCTTGTTGACACCTCTACAATTATATATTGGCATCCAAAATTATATATTGGCATCCAAAAGGAGGGCATTATAACAAATATTTAGTAAATAAGTATTTGTGTATTTATTAAGGCCGTGTTTGACAACCACATGTAATGAAATCATTTCAATTCAAATTTCCAAGGCATTTGTAGTCACAAGGTGTTGGTTCAAAATGAACTCGTTCAGATTTATACTTGATAACATTTCATTTTATAAAAAACCTAAGATTACTTCATTTCTAATGTTAGTTAATAAATTAATATATATCTGAATGAGTTCATTTTGAACCTTGGAACCCAAGTGTAAAAGGACGCAAGAGTAACTCAAGTCCACATAAGACTAGAGTTCGAATCATCTTGAGATACCGCGCAGGACCAATCAACGGCATAGGATGCTTGATAAAAGTGTCTTGGTAATCGGCACACTACCCATTCATTGTAGCGCCCTACTTCAACCGTGTATTATTGAGCAACCTTTTGCCATGCATGCAATGACATGATATCTTTGAGATGATACAAACTCTGATAGGAAGCCTAACAATTTTCTTCTCAATTGCACACAAATAAAATAGGCATAGTAGTATGTACATAGTAATAACTTCACCTATCTATTTACCAAAATACCTTTCTCAAGAATGGTTCTTAGATTTGGATTGAATGGGTTTAGGGTTTAGGACAGATTTAACCTTCTGAAGGCCCTGACCCTTTTTTTTTGGCAAAACCCTAAAGCTCTATTTGGTTGTTGAAATTTTCTTAGGAAAATAATTTTCAAGTTGTTCGGTTGCCAAGAACAAGAAATCTTGGATTTTCAAAATTTTTTAATGCAACTATGTATTTTCTTGTTAGCCAACTCAAATATTCTAAGAACGTGTCATTGGTTAAAACCTGTTGGAAATATTTAGGAAATCTCCATAGGTCATATATATTCAAAGGCACAGCATAATGGTCACTTTCTTCAAGATGATGGTTCATTCTCAGTGTATTAGGTGATTAAGTTTCCAAAATTTAATCTAATCATAATATTTTTTTTGTACCTTACTTATACTTAGAAAATACAACCAGCACCACTTCATAGAATGTTTAAAAAAAAAGAAAAAAAAAAAAAAGCAAACCAGAATGTTGTTCATCAAAGTTCAATACCCATTCTTAAACCCAATAGTAAAATCACATTGTAAAATGAAAGCCGTAACATACAATTGATCTATTTTTTCTCTTTCACCAATGATGAAAAACTAACTCTCTTTATATGGAAAAACATTTTTAAATCAGTTATAACTTATAACACCTACAATTTATATCATTTAATGTAATAAATCATTATATTCAAAACAATGTGTATATTATAATATATCTTAAAGTTATTTGTACCAATTAACCTATTTACTTTTCAATGCATGCAATGGTTAAAAGTATTAAAATAATATTATTTCCCATGTCTTCAGTGTATGCAACGTCCACCCATAGTTTAATATATCGTTTTAGAAAAGGCTTTGATAACTTTCAACCATTTATATCAGCAATAAATGGAAGCAATGATTCATATGTTAAATAGATATTATTTTAAAATAAAATAAAATATGAACGATTCCCTTCAATTCCAAAATAATAAAAAAAACCTGAATATTTTAAACTTTGTGTATAAAATGAGATATATAAAGATTTGAACTTCCATTTGTATTTGAATTCTCATGTAACAGGATATGTCGTGGATTATGTCTTGAATTGCATATCTTAAATACATTAAAATTCAACTACAAATATACAAGTTTAATGGTGTTTTGTCGTGACTTACACATTATGGTCATGTATTTATATCATGTTTATCAATGTTTTACAGACAACCCAAGTTTTATAAGAATCGGACCTACTTCCATACTGATATTTGTGAGTTTATTTAAGGTGTCACTGTAATTTGACACTTAATTTTTTAAGATCTATAAACTCATTAAGAATCTCATTGACTTAACCTCCTCAACGTTATAGTTTTAAAATTTTCATGAAGTTTATATCATAGGAACAAGTAAGATGAACTACTTTTCATCTTGTATTACTTAATTTTTTTCACAAATTATTAAGTAATGATTTGTTATCTCATTGAACTATTTTAGTTGGGTTCTAGTCACTGGTAACCTTTTTATAGGTCTTAATTTCATTCCTTTTGACGTTTTAGCTAATATATTACTTTCAAAGTTTAAATAAATCAGTTAACTTTTCCTTTAACTGTACACAATGTAGGGCTATCACTCAATTTCTAATCATTTGTCCACAAAATTATGCTTCAAACATATTTGTCTAGATTTCTCATTATAATTAATTTGAAAATCTTATCTTAGCACATCCTTTGCCAAACACAAATCTGGCACACCCTTTGTTAACACAAATCTCATTATTTGACAAAATAAAATTATCGAATTAAATAAAATTTTATAATATATTAAACACATCGAAAAATTGATTTCTTCTGGACTTTAGTACATGCAAAACACCATTTAAACTTGTACTAAATTATTCAATTTCATATTTATTATTACTATGGTTGTAGCCAAAGTTCCCATAATCTTAGTCATTATGACCATTATTTTTTATATACTTCATGTTTTCTGGCATTAGACATTTTCTTATAAAATGCTCAAATTTCACATATATATAATAAGTTTTTCTTTTCTTCATTTTTTTGCTGACCTATTCATGGATTTATGAGTTTTCTTAATTTTAAAGTCTTGGAATTGAATGGACTGGTCAAACAAACTATTTTTTTTTCTTTCTATCCCACTTTTTATTCTCAATAATAGGATTGAATTATAACTCTCTCAACTTTATTTTTGTCTCAAAACCTCCATTTTCATTTTGGTAGGGTCATTTTAGGCGTGCTTTTACCACTGGCATGAAGGGGTAAGGACCAATCCAATCCATTGGGGATGTTTCCTAGGAGACTTGAAATCCCAACCCCTCCCTTGGAGAGATCATACCATAACCATCTCAGTTAGAAAAGCTTTTTCACAAATGTATACAGACTACAAATAACAACAATTATGTTTTTCTAATTCTGAAATAATTCATCTACGATGATAGTCACAAAAATCTAAATAATTCATCACGATATAAATATGATATTTGACATTATTATAAAAATACGAAATCAACTAAATATCTAAACACATACCTAGATAATATTGTTGAAATTAAATGGAAACCCAAATGGAAACCCACGTGTTAGTAAATCTAAGAATAAAAGATTTGTGGGTGTTGAATTCGTAGATGTAATATTTGTTGTTATAAGCAATACGATCTCAGTACGAAATAATGTCTTAAATTGATATAAAAATTTAGGGGATCACAATAGTTCATATCTATTTAAAGGTACAGTATGATAGACATTTTTTTAATACATAATCATCTCCACTCAATGCAACAAGATTTATACAATTAAGTTTTTAAAATATAATCAAATCACAATATTTTTTGTTTATCTTGCTTGTAATTACAAAATACAACTAACGCCACTTTATGCTAAAAAAAAAAAAGAAACATAAAACTAGGATGTTGTTCAACAAAGTTCAATGCCCATTCTTAAATCAATAGCAAAAGCACATTGTAAAATGAAAGCTATAACATATGGTTGATTTATTTTTTTATCTCTTTCACCGATGATGAAAAACCAATTCTCTTTAAATAAAAAAAACATTTTTAAATCAGATATAACTTATAACTTCTACATTTTATATCATTTAATATAATAAATCATTAGATTCAAAGTAATGTACCTTTTTGACTGTATATTATAGTATATCTTAAAGTTATTTGTGACGGTTAACCTATTTACTTTTCAATTTTTCAATGTGTGCAATGATCAGAAGTATTAAAATAATATTATTTCTAATGTCTTCAACTAATGCAAGGTCCACTCATAATTTAATATATTATTTTAGAAAAAGGTTTTGATAACTTTCAGCCAATTATATCAGCAATAAGTGAAAGCAATGATTCATTTATTAAATATATATTATTTTAAAATTAAATAAAATACTAACAAAACTTTCGTGTGGTATGGTTTCGTTATATTATAATGGATCCTTAGCATTATAGTGTGCCAGTTATTGTGGTATATTTCGTACAAACGAAGCACTCCTTTATTGGCATGTAAAGGTTCCTGTATAGTACGGTTAAACATCCTTTGAGTGGGATGTATGCACTCTTTAGAGGCTTGCAACTTGGTGCTTATAAAGATTTTAACGAGCTTCATATTGCCTTAGATTCGCAATTAGCAGTCAGCATGGTCACTAAAAAAAAACCTGTCCTTTAAAGTGTTATCCATAACAAATCAATTTTGGAGCTGCATCAAGGACTTTGATTAATAGATCCACCATGTATAGAGAGAAACGAATCAAGCTGCGGATTTGTTAGTATCAATGGATCTAGGACCTAAAGAAATTTATTTTGTACCAATTAGATTTTCCTTTGAATCTTAAAAACATCATTTCTAGTGATGCAAATCAATTTACTTATAACATGATATAATTTTTGTTGATTTAATAAAATACATTTGCTTGTGGAAAAACAATATTTTCACAAAACTCTTACCTGAAAATCCGGAGAGGATCTTCACATGCCGGGTTGTGACCTGTCAATGACTTGCCTAGTTGGTCACGTGACACGTTTTAAAAAAAATTCATAAAAGAAACTACCATTTTACTTGGAGTTCATTATTTCAAGTTAAAAACTGAAGGTTAAAATTCTTTTAATTTAGGTATTTCTCCTATTCACCCTGATAAACAGTAAGAGTCAAACGGAGACAAAGCGCTTTGCATTGCTCCTTTAGTAACCGTCGCCGGTGAGTTTAGCGTCACCCGTGTACTCCGATGCGTTGCTCACACCAGTAAGTTGCATTTACTTACTCCAACGAATTGCGTCTCAAAGTGAGGAGATGCTTTGTATAAAGATCAATAATAAAAATGAAACAAATGTTATGTGATAAAAATGCTAAAAGAGGCTATCAATCTAGGGTGGTGTACCAGGGCACTATCGCCAATGATCGTGGGTGAACAATAAAAGACGTAAAAGGGTAAAGGGATTTAACTTGGCTAAATCTTTGGAAATCACTTAATTCTTAGCGGTGTTGAAAATACCCAAAAATCTCTAGAAATCGTTGCTAGTATTACACAGAGCGACGAAAAGGATCATCTCCCGTAGAGTTCTATTATTTCGTATGCTAAATCCCAAAAATCATCACCGGTGTTGAAAATACCCAAAAATCATTGTCGGTGTCATTTCTTCTCCGTTACCGGTACTTAAAATCCCAAAAACCGTTGACAATGTTGTCTCTTCTTAATACAGCGTCACCGAAGTTTAGTGGCCATGGAAGATACTAACAACGATTACCCAACAAGGAGCAGGTAGGGTCGTGAAGAGGGTTCCATTTTTTCTAAGGCTTTAGTTTTGTATCGGATGATATCAGACCTGCGAAGAGTGGGTTTTGTTTTCACCTATGACTGAAAAGCTAAATTATTTAAGTCCTCAAATTTTCTGTAACGTGTCGGAGGTTACAACCCGGCAGGAGAAGATCCTTATGAAAATCCTTTCATGTGAAAATTAAGTCACAAAACTTTTCTTTTTCTTTTTCTGACAATCAAACAACCATAAGAAAAGTACATATTTTTTATTTTCATTTGTTTGCATACATAAATTTCTCTTCTATCCTTTTCTATTCAATTCAAGGCAACCAGAAAGCTCAAAGGAAGCCATCACGGCCGGCCTTAAGCACGCGCGCTCATTGTCATTTGTCATCAAAATCGAACAAAAATGAAGAAGTTGGCCTATAATGATTACACATCTTTTTTGTTAAATATACACAACTTAGCTCCATTAACTCAAAATAAAACTAACTTTAACCACCTTAACTGAAAGCAACCAAAAGTAAGGCACCATACTACATCTTCACAACACGACTTGAAACATCTAAGCCACACTCAAACCAACCACCGATCAACTTCCACACCAAACAACCGTCACTGAGCCACAACCGCATCGTTTCCCTCACTAGAATTAGTAGGCCCAGGCTCAGCATGCCCGTCCGCAAACACTTTAGCGATCCACTCCGTAGGCACCAAGGGTAGATACGACGATACGGTGTATCCTCTCTTATACATATAGCATACGCCCTTATTGTATTTCTCGGTCCAGTAGGCTGCGGTGGGGACTACAATCTGGGCCACTTGAGGAAAAAGAGGAAGCCGGTTGAGCGAGCGCCAAGCTGACACGGCATATCGCTCGGCTATCGGCTCGTATTTGGCGTACAGATCTTTAGCGGCAGGCTCGTACTTAGAGTACACGTTCTTAGCGATCCCTGCGACAGTCTCCACCACGCCGGTGCGCTGGACTTCCGACGCCACAGCTCGAGCCATCTCCGGAGCCTTTTGCGCCGCTGAGAAGGCCTGGCATGACGCCTCTTTCACGAGCGATGGCACGTGGCGTTCGAGTTCACTTACTGACTCGTCCACCTGCAGGCAGGCACGTGACCGGAAGACAAAATTTGTTAATAAGATTCATTTTAGCACCAAATACGGAGAACCACTAGAATGCGCCGGGCTACCCAGGTGGTTGATTTCGATGGGAACACCCTAGCAACCAAGCGAAGATTTGAGTAACAAGCACCGGCACCGGCACCGGCGACGGAAAACAGGAGATTGGGATTAGATTCGTTAGAACAGTTCTCACCTTGCGATCGACAAACTTGAGGAGCTCGAAAGGGACGTCATGGAACTTTTCGTATACAGGGACAATAACGGTCTTAACGGTCCCTTCAACGGTTTTAACTCCGGCCTTCAGAGGACCGGAGTTCTGCTTCGCATAATCGTAGACAGTGGAAAAGCACACGACGACGTAAAGGGCTGCGACTTGGACGAAATCCAGATACTTGAGTCTCGGCTCGTTTTCTTGAAGCTTCAATCAGACACGCGAAAGAATTAGCATAAGTAATAATTTAACGAGATCGAAGATGATCTATGATCTGATCGATCTCCGTTTAGTAACGTAACAATTTATATTTATGCAAGACAGAAAGGAAAAGTAGAAGGGGAAATGGAAGCTTTCCATCAAATATGCTTGATTTTTTTTAGAAGCGGAGAAAACAAGGGAAAGAAAAATGGAATTTTTTTTCCCGATCTCAAGAAGAGAAAACGAAACCCTAATTCATCTGGAAAACCCTAACGAGAAACCGACAGAAGTCGAATAAGTACGTCTATACCATTTCAGATTGCTGTTCGCCATCTGCTTCAGCCATTTTCGTATTAGTTTCAACCTCCGAAATCTCTCAAAACCTTTCGGCAAAACCAGAGATCGAGATCAAACCTTCACGAATCGAAAGTGGGCAAAATTTATGAAGTCGCTAAGTTGTTACAACGATTCTTCTTTATAGGGGGTTCTCGATTGCTTGCAGTCCATCTCCGTAGCATCCGACGGCTACGATGAGAAACCATATGCCACGTAGGATTTTTATGTGTGTCGGTCCAACGAAAAAAAGCTTCGGGGCTAAGATGCTTCACCCATTAGATTGTCTCGCTCAATCGTTGCGAAATCCATCTGTTCTATTGACACGTGGACAACGATGAGATATCCTGACACGGGAGCAAATTCTATCTTATCAAAATTGGTGTGACCAATGTGTGACAGCACTGCAGGCCGAAACTTGGGATGCATAGGGTTAAAAGCATAAAAAAACTAAAAAAGGTGTTTAAATCAAAATGTAGGTGTATCATTTGTCAATCTGCAATGCTAGTCACATAATGATCACACTAATTTTGGTCACATATAAGTTGTTGCCCGTTGCTGAGTTCCGTTTGCCTTCTTTACCACGTGTCTACGTAAGAAAGTATCCATTGTCATGTTCTGAATGAAAGGGATAGCGACGCTCGGCACATTTCTCAATGTCTTGTTACGTTTTTTGATAATGGAGGCTGAGGTTTTGCAGTCCTCGGCAGGCGGTTTCGTCCTTGTTGAAAACCGGGTTCTGGAATAATGTTTTAGAAGGATTTTAATAGTCTAGATTCTTGTAGATGGATTTTAATGATCTGCTGGAAGTGGGTAAGACAACTTAGAGAGTGGCTAAAGTTAATGACCTCAGAGCTGACACATCAGTGCCAAAAATGAAAAGCATCCCACTCTCCAAGTTGTCTTCCTAAATCAATCCGGCTTCCCCTTTTTGTGAGGATTCTATCCGTGTTGAAGCACTTTGGATTTGGTTGGGCAACTTGTAGAGTGCCTAAAGTAAGAATCATATCAGGGTTAACACATCAGTGCCAAAAAATGAAAAGCATCGCTCAGAAGTATACATCACTTTTTTGGTGTTGATGTGTCATCCCTAATGTCATTCTTACTTTAGGCACTTTACAAGCTATCTTACCAAATCCCACCCGGTGTTGAATAGATCAACTTTTAGAACAAACAGTTATAAGTCTTGAATCTGGATTCATACTATTGGTTGCTAACAAAAATTCTTTTACTTGGGGGTGAAATTTGTAGGTTGTTCTTTTAATTCGAGTTATCAAAAGGGTTCGGGTTCAATAATACCTCTAGAATGAAAATTTTTACAGTAAAACAATATCACTCAGATTAATAACAAAAAGAAAATTCATTAAATAGGAAATGTAAAATACAATGTAAATTATAAAGATAGCTTTTGAACAAGCCTGTTAGTCGTTGTCATTTTTCTAATGTTGAAGGAATATTTCGTTAAATCTGATTCTTCAGACAAGATAAATTGGCTAATGTCATTCTCCTAGAAGAATTTCGTTGAATTTAGTTCTACAGTATAGTTGAATCATCTAATACAAGACTTTGAATCACTACAAAATCGAGTTACTACTAGAACTAATTACACCTAATCTTATGCTACTGTTACAAATAAGAGATGTTGTTAATGATAGTGATGATTGATTGTTCATCTCTTTTTTCTTTTCAACCACAATTTATAGAACCCCTTGAATAGTTTTTCAAATTTCATGATCACTATCTCGAACAGTTATGAGTAGTTTAGCTTCATGACTATTACCTCGAGCAGTTATTATGAATAGTTAATCATATTTTGGATTTATGACCATTTCTTCGAGCAGTTATAGATAGTTTAGCTTTATGATCACTATCTCAAGTAGTTATAGTTACCTATATTTTGACTTCATGACCATTTTTTCAAGTGGTTATAAGTGATCATGAGATCAACTGTATGCAGTTAGGTTTTGAAAAGTTGGATAACCACCAATTTTTCCCTAATCATCATTCTCACACTTTTTTTACAGGCAAAATTTGAGAAAATGGGTAAATACATACATCCCCAAATTGACCTGTTAATGCAACAATTAACATGTGGTGTTAAAAAGTGATTTATATATGACTACCATTTTTTAATACACTTGTCATATCCTAAACTTGAAAGTTGGTCCACTCTTTATCACATGTCGTTCTTTAATCACAGTTTCTAGTTAATGTATCTTAAGCTTATTGCAAAAAATTTCCATTCGAGGCTGTGAAACATATTAGCTACATAACCAATCCAAAAACAAAATCGTCTATAGCTCACATGGGATTTGGTGCCCTCCTAAAGTATCCCTATTCTGCCCATGCAAGGGGAATATACCACTACGAAAAGTGTTTTACATTTTTTGGGGAAGGATGTAAATCACTTCTTGATGTGATGTGTTTCCCCGCATGCAGGGTCCGGGCAGGTACCAAATGCTCGATATCCCTTCTGCAGTCCAAACAATTCTATCAGTTATATTTGAATTTCCAATTATACCTTATTTAAGGCTGTGTACGACAGTTCGAAACATAGAGATATTTTGAAATGTAGATGATAGGCTCTAGGAAGATGATTGTAATTTAATCATCAGGACATCTTTGCATGTTGCATTGATTACAGTGGTCCTGTGAAAGTTATGATTCTGGATCTTTGCCGTAGTTAACCTCCATTAACTTGCAACTGAGTATAAAAGGAAAATGACATGTATACCCCAAATTTGATTGGAGTATACATTGTTTGTATACGTGTCACATTTGAAAACTAATATTAATTGGAGTCTAAATTCTTTACATACAACAACATACATACAAACTGCATTTTGAGAACCATTAATGTAATTTCACTTACACAGGATCTGGACCCAATTTATTGGTGCACCAATAAATAGTAAATTTATGCCTAAATACCACACGAATATACATTAAAGTAAAAGCAGAGTGAAATAGAAAAAAAATTACTTTCATATCATATACCAAAAAAAGTAATAATAATTAGATGGATAAACCTATTTACACTAACTTATGACTTGTGGCACTCCAAAAGTCATAAGCTCCTATGTTTTTACATTTGGTTTGCAAATTAAAAAGTTACTTATGCATTAGTAAGAGAGAGACTGAAGAATTAACTTATTTTTAAGTTGAAATCCAATAACTAACTGGATAAGTTAAGCTGTTGATTTATGCAAAAATTTCAACGGACAAGACCCGATAATTATAAATAAGCAATGTATTTCTGCAAGTAAAAGTCAACTATAGGTTTATCTAAACGCTAATCTTTCTTGTGATAAATTATTTGGCAGGTCAAAAGGGCATCACATGTTGGTCATGCCATTTGGGCTCGATATCCTCTGCAATGCCCCCTTGTGCGACGCTCCATGAGGCAAGACACCCCAAAAGTGAATGGGCC
>JAOXJP010292702.1:0-18724 GCA_025762735.1 Platanus orientalis | reverse complement strand
TTGTACTTTGTTTTGGAGGGAAACACTAAAACTTAAAACAAAACTTTTCATTCAAAATTCCCTCCAATCTTTTAAACTCTCTCATGGCTTAAGTTACTCATGTGGGCCTATTTGGTCCACACAACTAAAAGCCCATAAGGCACACACATATAATACATGATTCATTTTGAATCTTATATTATATACTTCAAACATAACAGATTTGTCATGAACGAACAAGGTCTGAATGATGTCAGGGCCTGAGACATCAATGCCGAAAAAGTGATTTACATTTTTTGGGGGTGCTTTTCACTTTTTGACTCTGATGTGTCTGTCCCTATGCCATTCGGACCATGCTCATTCATGCAGGTGTGGTTCGTATCTAATCCTGAGGGGTGAGGAATGAGCTTATGCTCAGCAAAACGGAGACAAATTCACGTTTGGCTTGACTTGTCAAAATTGACACAAGCTCGGGTCAAGCACTGCTTGGATCTCCTAAGTTAGTGTGAAAAAGTGAAAGTACGAAATATTGTAAAGAAAGGGAATTAGTGCAAAATTTATTGAAAAAAAGTCAAATTTTATACGGATTTCTATGTGGTGGGTGGGAGAAAATACCAAGATAATTCAAATGCCATAAATTACTTTTATTAAAAATTACTCACAAGGGAATTTAGAGAAACAAAAATTTGGTAGAGCAAAGCATCTAAAACATTGGTGTGATCTGATGTGTTTTTGACTATGGTCATTATTTTTTCATTTCACCATTTTTTCTATGTTTTTTGTCCTATAAAAATGATGTGTCAGTATGTAGTATGGTCACACATTGGTCACAGATGATTCGCTTCTCTATTTCTCTTGAGCATGTCAGTATTCTCCATATAATATATGTATTTTTTTTATAACATCATATAATATATGTTATGTAAACATATATAGACACACACGCTCATTGACAGCTCACTTGCGATGCGTTTGCGCCTTTGAGTCCAACATGCATTGGTTTATGCAGAAAAATCAAGGACAATCAAGCTCAAGTTCCCTTTGGAATGTGAATAAATCTAATTATGGAGCTTCAGCAATGGTGGCAACCGTAGTAAAGAGTCAATCACGAGGAAAGAATAATATCTATGGGTTTTTGGTTAATATAATTGGGTGGATTAATTACCAAAGTACCTTTTCTTTCCTGGGGCCAATTACAAGAAAAATCTTCATTTCTAGATTCATGATTGGCCCAATAGTGGATAACCACCATGTTGGGGATCACATAGTACCTATACCTCATTAACGTTATCTAAACATATAGAGAAAAGTGCACATTGGAGCTATGAATATCATCCATCATAATAAAATGACAAATATAGATCCTTTTTTATGTAACATGTAGAGTTTACCTCTTTGATCCTATCATGAACAGGAAAAAAGTATGTGAGGGTACCTTAGTGAAACCTAGGATAATGTACTAGTTTAGGCCCATTAGCTTAGGAGAATTAATTCAGAGTCGTAATGAAAATCTTTGTCTACCATCGTGGGTTACCAATGGGAGCAAATGTTCTATTGCCAAATTTTGTCCTCCCGTGTCCCAAGATACAAAGGCTGGGGTTGTATAGGGTTAAAATCATCAAAATGGTTTTTAATAAAAAAAAAAAAATTAAACAAATGTTCTGTGATAAAAGTGTTTGTAGTGTCTATGGTGAATCATAAGCTGACATGCTTTGTGTTGGGGTTTAAAAACATCCAGAAAAAGTACTCAGTTGAAAAAGTAGGTGTTCAAAAAGAGACCAATATCAAAACACATCATGTGTCAATGGATGACATGCCTACAGGGGTTTGTGTCATCACAGACAACCATTCTACAATAAAAGAATTCATGTGCTTGCCTTTGAGTTGTCAGGGGACATAGGAGGCATACAAATTTGGAAACAGAATATTCGCTAAACATTACCTTTTTTATTGTCTTTATAGAATTGCACTATCTTGACTTATTTTGAAAATGGCTTTATGGTTAACCTCTCTTACTCTTTATTGTTTCAATTTTATTATTTTGTTCCTTAAAAAACTAGGAAGAAAATGTTTTGTGATGAAAAAGTTTCTGTAGTGTGTATGGTGAATGATAAGTTGACATGTTTTGTTTTTGGGGTTAAAAATGTCCAAAAAAGTGTTTAGATGAAAAAATGGGTGTTTAAAAAGAAACCAATTTCAAAAACCCATCATGTGTCAATCAATGGCATGCTTATAGAGGTCTATGTCAACACAGACAATCATTCTCCAAAAATATATTGTTTTGTTCCCCTGCTTTCTCCCTAGCAAATTTTTTGTCCCCAAATTTGCGTGTGCCCCCTTTGTCCCTAGAAACCAAGGCTGGCACATGATGTTTTCTGAAACTATACACCTAGCCTTTGTGTTTGGGGATACGAGTGAATACACAAACTTGGGGACAAATCATTTGCTGTCTTTCTTGAAATAGAAAACAATCAAGAAATAAGAAAAATGAAGGTAATTATGCCTTTAATAATTTGTGGGTTTATGTTCAATTATAAGTCTGAAAAAGTAAAGAACAAAGTGAGCATGCTTGATCATCTTAAAATTCATCCAAAAATGATTTTTATCACTATGCATGGACAATCATAGCGGTAAACCAACTTATCCAAGTTGAAACTTCATGTATCGTTAAATGATGAGTCACCTTAAGCAATTAAGGTATTTGGGTAATCCTTTATTAGGGGTGTAACTCGGTTAAGTTTTAGTCTACTTGAGGTGACGTCAGCCCATCTCAATCTTTTCATGGATTCAAAATTAACCAACGCCAAGAAAATCTCAAGCCTCTGAGCCTGTGCCCAAACACAATCCACCTAAATGTCATGTGTTTAGGCCCACACTTTTAAACTTCGGATAATCTCAAGTAGAAGCTTGAGAGGATCTCTCAAGCAAAAGGAGAGTTTGCCACATCGCCTTCCCATCAAGACATAGACTCAAGTTAAGTTAACTAGACCTGTCTGCATACGAAAAAAGTTAAAAAAAAAAGGGGCTTAGCTACTCGTCTTCATTGCATTCCTCTCCAAGCTCGGGTCCATTCCGGCAATCCTCCACTTCTACAACCAAATCACTCCGGCGAACTCCTCCTTTCCAGTCCAGTAAGATGTATATGAGGAGAAGAAAACAAAAACTTATGTAACCACATCACTTCTAGAATAAACTTAAGCATTCATCTGCACGAATCCTCACACTTGCCCCTCTATTCCAGCGTCTCTTTACTCCAACGACCCTTTATCCCCTCTTCTCATTTCCCATAAATGAAAAAAGTATGATAAAATAGAAATTATCATGATTACAAATTTCAGTAAGCACATCTCGATTGACTTAGGAGAATAGGATCCACTTTTATTCTCTTGTTCACTGAATATTAGTCTCATTTCTTTGGTTCTTCTTAACTTTGTTTAATTAATGAGAGGACAAGATAGAAATAGAATGGATATGATAAATTTAGTAACTTGTCTCTAATTTTTTTCATCATCATATAATCTTATTTTGTATCTCAAGCTAACCTGTGAAAACATTGATTGTTGGAATTTTTGGGTTTGTTTGATGTTTGAGAGGCTATGTGATAATCCTTAAGCGGATCAGTAACAGGTTGCGGGATAGTGGGACTCTGAGTGGGGATTCATGTAAAGAAGTTCTTATTTCTCTACAAAAATAGAAGATAAAAAATCAGTAATAGGCAATGTGATCAGGAACGCTTTAGAGAAGTTTTTATTTCTTCCATAAAAAAAATAAAAATACTAGGACAGAGAGGAGAAGCATTGCATAAGTGGTATAATCGCCAAACTAAAGAATAACCGAAGTGTGCCGGAGATTGGAGAGACGCAAGGAAGAGAGGAGGGTTTCATGCATAATATCTTTTCTTTTCTCTGTTTTTTTTTTTTTTTACAACTTTTTCGTATGCAGGCAGGTGGGATTAACTTAACCCATAGTCATTCCAAATCTTAGTGGAAATGTGACATGGCAATCTTCCTTTTTTGTTTGAGATGATCTCAACTCCACTTAGTACGACATATAGGAAAGATTGGGAGCAAATGAATCAAATGTCCTGTCTAGGGTTTTGTGTCCAAGACACCAGGGACGTCATTTGGAACAAAATGGGTGGGAATTTGAAATTTCATTTAACCCCTTCCCAATTTATTTCATGTGAAATTCCGTAGTATCCTAGGCAGAACATTTATTTGGAAAAAGCTTATATGCCATTTCCAACTTAAAATACACCCCTTGGATTATAAAAATTAATCGTATATCATATGGTGTAGAATGATACATGTAAAATATAAGCATCTTAATACAAATAATCTATGCATATGTATGAAACTTAACCCCCCACCTGACATCCAAACAAAAAAGGAAATATTGTTATTCTTTTTTATTTATGTTTAGGCAAAATACTGTGGTAAGCCATGATTAGATCACTTGATCATGTAAAATGAAAGGGTTTCCAAATATTTTCTTGTACTTTTACAGGTTTTGAACATAGCTTCAAAGGATGGAAAAAGCTGGAGGTCCTAGACTTGAGTTTTAATGAGTTCAGCAACAACATTCTACCATTTTTGGCTTCACTCAGATCCCTTAAGACTTTGTCTCTAAGTGGCAATAGATTGAATGGATCCTTTCCCCTCCAAGGTATGTCCATCTTTTATTCCCCCATATATCATCTACAGTAAGGACTAGACAAGAAGAAAAACATACATCAAATACCCATCAATCGTAACACCTCTTGGACATGTTACATGGCCATTGGAACAGGACTTTTTTTTTGTTGTCAAGCCCACATAAACTAGATCTAGTATGCATAGTTTGTCCAGTTCCCTACTACCCCCTCTCATCTCTCTCTCTCTTTAGAATATTTTCAATGGCTCACAAATAATTCAAGGTAAAAATTTAGTGGCATACATAACCTAACTATGCAACCAAATTCTGAATCCTTCTTAAACACCTCATATAAGGGTTGTCCCTATAGGGCCCATCACAAGGTTAGAAACAACGTCATGAAGGTATTTCAATTAATTCACTTAGGTAGATATAAGTACTAAACCCACAGTTTTTTAATAATAGTCTAGTGATGATGTTTCGTGAGCCAACATGCATTGCTTAAGCTTTACCAAAAAAAGACAAAATGCATTGTGTTATGCTAAAGCCAAGGACAATCAAACTCAAGTTCCCATTTGGAGTGTGTATAAATCTAATTATGATGCCTTATTTTTCTAAGGAGTAAGTATGAAAATATCATCTTTTTTATCCATATGAATGCATAGGCCCATCCTAGTTCAGCCTGACCGAAGCTTAGGCCTGACGGAGTGCCATGCCACAGATAAGCATGAGCTTGGGCCTAGGCCATGATAAAGACAATCCTGACGCTATTCAAAGTCTGAGGCCTGATTCCCAAGACCAGAGGCTTTATATATATATATATATATATATATATATATAGCATTGTGTAATGGAAAAAAAATTACAAAGTAGTTAGAAGGCCCAATGAGTTGTATTTACCAAAACACCTTTCAAATGATTTTTCACCTCATGACTAGATCCACAAAATTATAACTCCAGAAAGCAATAGATAGGATGGGGGCACATTTTTAGGAAGTCTCTAAATCTACTATATAGATTGTGGAAGAAACAAGGGTCCTCCAGACTCTTTGGGATGTGATGACCAATATCACTTGATCAACATGATGAAAAGTGTCATGGATTTGGTGCGCCCCCTTAACGAACACTTAAGTACTACCCACATCCAAGGGTGAAACACGCAACATCGAAAAAGTGAATTACACTTTTTGGGAGGGGTGATTTTTTGCTTTTTGATGCTACGTATTTGCCCCTAGATGTGGGCGGATCTTAGGCGTTTGTTAAATGGGTGCACCAAATCCTTTGGGGTTGAAAAGTTTCCATTGTGGTGGTTTAGGCCGATGTAGATTTGGTGCTCCCCCTAATGAATGGCTAACGTCCCCCCATATGTAGGGGGGACACATGGCGCCAAAAAGTGATTTACACTTTTAGGGGGTGATTTTCACTTTTTGGTGCCATGTGTCCCCCTTGCATATGGGGAACGTTAGGTGTTCATTAAGGGGATGCACCAAATCCCTAGGGGGGGTTAGGCATAATAGTTTGGGGGAATTAATTCAAAGTCATGGTTTAATATAAATATGCAATTTTGCATACAAACAATCTCTTTAGCAACTGATAACTTTCGTAAACCGTGCCACATTGTCAAATTCCTTAGATTTTAAAAGTTTATATGATAAACAAATTAGAGGCTAGTTTGGAATCAATCTGACAAAAGCATCCTATAGTTTTTCAGACAACTGTTATCACTAAAATACTCATGCTTTAGAGAACATTTATTTGGAAGGGCTGCTAGATACCAAATGAATGTTTACTAATAATTTGTGTTGCTAATTCTTCTATTTAAAATATCTTGTTCTCCTTTTGAATGTGTTTGTATTTCTTTGGTGCAACATTAACTAATCTAACCAATTTAGAGGTCCTAAACTTGAGTGGAAATCTACTCAATGGCTCCTTACCAATCCCAGGTACAAAAACCATTTCCTTTTATTATTATGTTTTCTAATAATTAGCCCAGTAGTGGATAACCACTATGTTGGAGATCACATAGTAGCTATACTCTCACTTAAGTTATCTAAACATATATAGAAAGTATATATTCAAGCTATGGTCCATCATCATCAAAATAAAGTGACAAATATAGATCCGTTTGATGCAACTTGTAGAGTTTACCTCTTTGGGTCCAGTCATTGAACAGGAAAAAAGTATATGGGGGTTCCTTGGTATACCTAGGAGAATGTACCAATTTAGACGTACTAGTTTAGTAGAATAAATGGAGTCGTGGTGAAGACCCTTGTCTCTTGATGTAGATTGATGACAGAGCAAGTGACTGTTGTGCACGTGAGTGAGTCAAGTGTAATTGCCCATGGTTAGTCATCCAACTCTCCCTCAACAATTTAAGGGGGTACTACTATTAGCCACCAACCATTTGGTATATAAATGTCACCCTTTTTCATTTCTTTGAAGAATTGCAATTTCTTGACTTATCTAAAACTTGGTTTTATGGTTTGTCTCTTCTACTCGATCATGTTCCAATTTTATTGTTTTGAATTCCTCTGCTTCTCTCATAACTTATTCTACATTTTCTTGAAATAGAAAAAAAAATCCAAGAAATAGGAAAAATAAATGATTAAATGCACTAATGGTAACTATGCCTTTACTAATGTGTGGGGGGCCATGTTAAATTCCAAGTCCGAAAAGTAAAGAACGAAGAGAACATGCTTGATCATATTTGAATTCACCCAAAAATGATTTTTTATCACCAAGCATGGACAATCATGGTGGTAAACCAACTTATCCATGTTGAAACTTCCTGTATTGTTAAATAGCAAGTTTTGGGTTCAAAACCCATTAGCACCTTTAGCAATTAAAGTATTTTGGGTATTCCTTTATTAGGGATGTAATTGGGCTAAATTTAAGCTTGGTTGAGGTGACTTCAGCCCAACTCAAGCTCTTACAGCATTGGATTCAAACTTAACCAACACCCAAGAAAAACTCAAGCATTCGAGCCCAAACCCAATCCACCAAAATGTCATGTGTTCAGACCTACACTTAGCAGGACATACAGAAAGCAAGCTTTTATGCCTTTTCTAACTTAAAATACATCTTTTATACTATAAAATAATCATATATCATACAATGTAGTATGATACATGTATAATATTAGCATCTTAATACATATAATCTATGCATTTGTATGAAACTCAATCCCCCACCTCACTTCCAAAGAATAAAAGGAAATACACTTTCTTTTTCTTAATTATGCGTAAACAAATTACTGTAGTAAGCCATGATTAGAGAACTTGATCATGTAAAATGGAAGAGTTTCCAAATATTTTCTTGGCCCAAGCTTAGGCCCATGGGAGCCCCATGCTACAGTTAAAGCCTGATCTTGTGCTTGGGCTATGATTGAGCCAACCCTGACCTGGCCCAAAGACTGAGGCCCAATGCCGGAGGATATATATATATATATATATATATATATATATATATATATATATATATATATATAGAGAGAGAGAGAGAGAGAGAGAGAGCGAGAGAGATAGAGTCTTACATATGTTTTTTATTTTTAAATAGTAATTTATATATTAAAATAATGGGTCTTGGCAAACCTGAGGTCCATAAATAAAGTTAGGTTGTGCTTAGGGCTTGATGTTTGGGATTTTTTCCAGGACCAGGCCTAGCCTAAGCCCCGTAATAGACAATGATGGGCCCTCCTTGGGCCAATCATGAGGCTGGAAATAGGCCTAGTCTTGAGAAAATTCCAGAAATGTCCCTAAACATGTCTACGAGGGCCTCATTCCCCTATGATCCCTAACATAGTGATTATCCACTACAGGGACAACACATTGTTTTAGAGCTGTAGACAATTTCATCTCCTGGTGACATTTCTTGAGCCTGTCATGCATTGCTTTGTGCATTGGGATTATCACTTCATTGCCAATTGCAATAGGAGAAACAACATTTGAGGGTGTTTTATTATTATTATTATTATTATATCAATACACTTGGGTGGGTGTAATTACTAAATCACCTTACTTTTCTACAGTGTTACACAAATACCTTCATGATGCTATTTCCAGCCTCATGATTGGCCCTATAGTGGGTAATCACAATGTAGCTGGACCCTTGCACCACTGTACAATGGAGTTGTGGCCATATCATCCAAAGAAAATGAACAATATACATCCTTATGATGCATTCTATACAAAGTACCCCTACGGTCAAGAAAAATCATGTGAGGATACTATAGTTAGTATACCAATATATAAGTGTAATTACTAAAAGCCACTACGTCATCCAAGGGGTATTGACCAAACTAACCCTAAATGCATTCTTGTCATGTGATTGGGCTATAGGAATAACCCAATGTGTTGTGTTGGGAGGCGGGGATCCATGGTCCAGATTTTGTGCACACAAAATCAGTGTGCAATGTGTGTACACAGATCAAGGGACGGACACATCAGCATCAAAAAGTGATAAGCACCCCCAAAAAGTGTAAATCACTTTTCAATGCTGATGCGTCCACCCCTTGGTCTGTGTGCATGCTTTGTACATGGATTTTATATGCATAAAAGTCAGGCTTGGGGTGTGCACAGGGATTTTATATGCATAAAAGCCAGGCTCGGGGATCCAAACCCTCTATTTGGGTCATTCATCTAATATCTCAACTGTTGAATGGTGCACATTCAAAATTGGGGTCAACAAGAGTGACTTTCATTTCTCTCTCTAGCTAAACGGTTGGAAGGATGCAAACGTTTTATTTGAGTAATTAAGGGGAAAGGGAAAACTATTTCCGTAAGCTCTCAGCCGTTAAATCCAGTTTTTAAAGTCACCACAATGCTAGTTTAGGTACAATAGTTTTAGGGAATTGATTCAAACTCATATAAACCCATAATTGGTTGGGCTTTTCTTTTGCAAGGGGTGGAACAAGAAACCATCGAGCTCTGACATCAATGTACAACTATACTTTTTAACTCTTGCTTTCGTAAAATGAACACATTTTGTTGTTTATTAAGATAAACATGCTACTTTCTGCACAAACAATGTTTTTAAATACTGAATATTATCATAACTTCCTAAACCCCTCAAACCCAAGTTTAAATTGGGAAACTCTACAAGGGAGAAATAACTAAAGAGCTCTGTGTTATACAATTCCTTATTATAGCATTTCTTTGAAGAAGAAAAAAAATGATTTCAAAGAAGTTCGAAGGGCCTAACTGGATTTATTTACCAAAACAACTTTAGATACCTTTATCTTCTTGTGGTTGGGACCCATAGGAGTATAGGACTATCACTATGTGGGGTTTTCCAAAGGAATGGGGCTCCCTTTTAGGATGTCTTTAGAGCTACCTCGTATAAGATGCAAGGGTCTTCCAACCTCCTTGGGACATGATGGCTAAGATCCCATCTCATCTTTAGCAACAACCCCAATGCTAGTTTGGGACTGCACTTAGTAGGACTTATAGAAAATAAACCTAAATGTTGTTTTCTACTCAGATTAATCAATGTATGTTTGTGGAACTCAACCCCTCACCACACATTCAAAGAAAGAAAACAAATATGACTTCTTATAAACTATGCATGAAAATAACATGGTGGCAAGCCATGGTTTGACAACTTGATCATGTAAGATGAATTTGAATCCTGCGCCAGCTTCAAAAGAATTGTTGGGTTGAAAAAGTTGGAGGTCCTAAACCTAGATGATACCAAATGCGACAAAAGCATATTACCTTTTCTGGGTGTGCTCCCATCCCTAAAAACTCTCTCTCTTCGGTATAATGAATGGCATAGTTCATTTCCTATCAAAGGTATGTCTATTTATTATTATTATTATTATTATTATTGTTATTTTTTTAATTTGCTTGTAGGTCATTTATAATTTATAGTCTGGAGACCAACAAGGAAATACATCAAGTAGTAATGAGCATGTGACGTCAAAAAAAGTGTCTGGCATAGTTACCCAAAAGACCTTTACTAGATGCCCTTACATCACTTGGACATGCCATATGTCCATTGCTACTAGACTGTTTTTTAGTTGTGTCCACGCTAACCTGAATCTGTTATGTATACTTATCATTCTATCATTACATATAGATATATATACATAAATAAATATCCCTTTTTGTGTGTGTGTGTGTGTGCAGAACTAGCTACTCTACACAACTTGCAATCATTGGATTTGGGTTATAATAGACTCAATGGCTCCCTGACACTCCAAGGTAAAAATTCAGTGGCATACATAGCTTTAACTGTGGTACCAAACTTTGAATCCTTGTGGACACCTCATATAAAGGTCATCTTTTTGGAACAAATTACAAAGTGAGAAACAACATCACGAGGGTCTTTTGGTTAATACACCTGGCTAAGTATAATTAGCAAAACTTGTATTAGATCAAAATACTCTCTTGATGAAATTTTCGCTTTGTGCAAATAACAGGGCCAGTCAAGCTCAAGTCTTCCCCCACTGAAGTGTATATTGATCTGCTGCTAAGGCTTCAGCAGAAGCAGCGACAGTTGTTCTGTAGGAAGGAATCCAAACCCTTTGTGACACCTGGAATGAGGTTATCACTACATAGCAAATCACAAGATGAGAAACAATATTTGAGGGATTTTTTTTTTGGCTTAATAGACTTGGGTGAGTGTTATTACCAAACCACCTCACTTTTTTAGTGTGTTTACAAAAATACCCTGCAATGGGTAATTCCAATGCCAGGGGTCACAACCATACTGGACCCTCGCACCAACGGTTCTTATAAAATATAAAGGAAGTGTACAGTGTAGCATTGGTCCATCATCAAAAGAAAATGAACACTATAGATCCTCACGATACAACCTGTAAATTACCCCTATGGTCCTAAAGCCATGAAACGGGAAAAAGCATGTGAGGATACTATAGTTAGTATGCCAATGTATGTATAATTACTACAATGCTTTACATTATCCAAGTTGTATTGACAAAACTAACCCTAGATGCTTTCTTGTTCCATGATTGGCCTGTAGGAATAATCCCAATGTGTTGTGTTGTGGGGATCCCGACCCTCTATTTGGCCGGTTTAAGCACAATAGCTTTGAGAGAATTGATTTTGTTTCAAACTCACATCAACCCTAAGATGACGCTAGCATGACAATAACTTTGACAAAAGTTTTTAGATTGGGGTTATTAAAATAACATGCAACACTCTGCACAAACGAAGTTTTAGAGACTGATTATTGTCACAACTTGTTCTATGTTTTTCTTACTCTTCAGTTTCCGAAAGATTGTCTAGGTTGAGCATGTTAGAGTACCTTGACCTATCTTACAATGACTTTGACAAAAGCATCCTAAAATTTTTGGGAGTGCTGCCATCCGTTACGTGTTTTTTTACTTTTGTTCAGAATTTTCTAAATTTAGCAAATTAGAGGTCATAAATTTGAGATATAATCTACTCAATGGCTCTGAAAACAATTTTCTTCTCCCAATTATCATGTTTTTTTATTCTATTTCTTATTTCTATTTTATATTTAGTTTTTTAGGACAATTTAGCATCAATTATCTATAGAAATTTTTTTACCAAACCTTTGAACATTCAAATTAAAGTACATGTAAATTAATCTTATTTGGTATATTTTTGGCGTGCCAAACTGCTAAGTGTGAGCACTTGTATAGTAGCAACCTCTAGATGGTTGTGGAAAACAAAATCAAGGTCGAGCTAAACTACATAATTTACTTTTGAGGTTTTTCTTGTCAATACATTTGGGTGGGTGTAATTACCAACTTACCTTACTTTTATAAGTTGTGTTACAAAAATACCCTCATGAAGCTATGTCCAGCCTCATGATTGGCCCTTCAATGTATAATCCCAATGTAGATGGACCCTCGCACCACTGTACATTAGAGTTGTGCTCCATCATCAAAAGAAAATGGACAATATTGATCCCCACGATGCAGCATATAGAAACTACCCCTACGGCCTCAGGTAGAATTCAAATGTAGGTGTAATTACTAAAGCTACTTTACATTATATAAGAACTACCCGTAGATGCTTTCTTGTTCTGTAATTGGCCTGTTGGAATAATCCCAATGTGTTGTGCCAGGAGGGGGAGGAGGGAGATCTAGATCCTCTACCTGGGCCATTTATCTCGTATGTTAACTCTTGGATGGTGCATATTCCAAAATTCAAATCAACAAGACGGACTTTTATTTTTCCATCCCAAGTTAGATGTTGGAAGGATGCATAAGTTATATTTGAGTAGTTACGTAGTGAAAAAGATTTGAAAATTCCCCAAGCCATCAAATCCCCATTGACTACTCTCAAGATTTGTGTACTATATGAGAGAAAATAATTTATGACCAATGTGTGACCACACCTTGAGTTGACACAGAGTGTGTATAGGGTTAAAAGTGTAAAACAGAGGTGCTCGATTCAAAAAATAGGTTCCCAAAAAGAGAGACCAATTCAAAAACATATCGTGTGTCAGTCTGTGATATGCATCACACATTTGTCACAGAAGATCATTTCCCGCAATATAGGATGCATGATGATACATGGCTGGATATGGCCTTTTTTAGGGTTGAAGTGACATTTATAGCTTAAGGTTAAACTTTTTCCTACCATTTTATCCTACTTATGTTGTACAACATTAGTCCTCCATGAATCTACTGGCTATGTCGCTTGTGCCCTTGCTTATATCATAGCATTGATTAATGCCATAAAACTACAAAGTGGTTAGAAGGCCCAATGGGGTATATTTACCAAAATACCTTTCAAATGATTTTCACCTCATGACTAGACCCACAGAGTTATCATTGCATGAGGCATCGCACAGGATGGGGGCTCCTTTTAGGAAGTCTCCCAAACTACAATGTGGAAGATACAAGGGTCCTCCAAACACCCTTGGATGCAATGACCAATGTCACGTTATCTTTATCACCATGTTGAAAAGTTGTCACTATGCTTGTTTAGGCACAATAGTTTGGAGGAATTAAATAAGAGTCATGGCAGTTAAAGATAAACATGCACTTCATGCATAAACAATCCCTAAGGCAACTGATGGCTTTCATAACTTACTCCACATTTTTCAAACTCCTCAGTTTTCGGAAGATTGTCTACGTCAATCAGACTAGAGCACATTGACCTAAGTTTGAATAAATTTGACAAAAGCATTCTACAGTTTTGTAGACAACTGACATACCTACAAACTCATAATTTGTGTCGCTAATTCTTCTATTTAAAGTTTTTCTTGCCCTTCTTTTGAATGTGTTTGTTTTTCTTTGGTGCAAAATTAGCAAATCTAAGCAAATTAGAGGTCCTAAACTTGAGTGATAATCTGCTCAATGGCTCCTTATCCTCAGGTACAAAAGTCATTTCCTTCAATTATCATGTTTTCCAATTTTATTTATTTATCTTTTTTTAAGGGAAATGCAGTTTTGATTATCTATAGAATCTTTTGACAATTCCATCTTTTTTGGTCAAACCTTTGATCCTTAAAATTCAATTATACCTAAACCAATCATGTGTTGTATATTTTCCGTACTCCAATTTGTAACTTTGATTATGACATGCTTTAAGGAAAGAGGGGAAACATGCAAAATATGAATGAAAATAAAGAGCATTTATAAAATCTATAAAATTGTAAATAGACAGAATAAAGGGTGGAGATAACCTACATTATTCACTTTTGCAGGCTTTTGTGAACTGAAGAAACTCCGAGTATTAGATCTTAGTTGGAACAACCTCGAAGGGATCCTCCCTCCATGCCTCAACAATTTCATGTCTCTTGAGTATTTAGATCTCTCTCATAATCAGTTTAAAGGAAATGTCTCTTCATCTCTCACATCTGGCTTTACCTCGCTCAAGCACATTTCTCTTGCTTATAATCATTTTGAGGGTACATTCTCATTCAGTTCTTTCGCAAACAGTTCCAAGCTTGAGCTAGTTGACCTTCAAAGTGCTGGCAGCAAACTAGAGGTAGAAACTGAATACCCACCTTGGGTTCCTTCCTTCCAATTAAAGACCATCATTTTAGCGGATTGCAATCTTTACAAGCTGACCAATGCTATTCATAAATTTCTCTCTCACCAATATGACTTAAGAGAAATTGATCTTTCCCATAACAACTTGAAGGGAAGGCTCCCCTTTTGGTTATTTGAGAACGTTACAAGATTGGAAACTTTAAAGCTAAGGAATAACTCTTTTGAGGGACCATTTTTATCTGCCATCCAATATCAATATGAAAGTGTTTTAAATATTGACTTCTCAAACAATCGCATTCAGGGAAAACTTCCGATGAATATTGGTGAGACATTTCCAAACCTACAATTCCTAAATTTATCAGGAAATGATTTTCATGGTGGTATTCCTTCCTCAATTGGTAATATGAAAAGTCTGGTATCATTAGATTTTTCTAACAACAATTTCTCAGGAGAAATACCAGAGCATTTGGCCAAAGGTTGTAATGGATTATATTTTTTGAAACTATCAAATAATAGTTTACATGGCCAAATATTTCCAACATATTTTAATTTGACTTCCCTACTGATTTTACATTTGGATAACAATCAATTCACGGGGAATATCTTAGATGGATTGTCCAGATGTTCTCGACTATATGTATTAGACATTGGCAACAATCAGATATCAGGGAAGATTCCAAATTGGATTAGCAACCTTACGAGTTTAGAAACACTTATTATGAAAGAAAACCTTTTTAAAGGTGATATCCCTATGGACTTTTGTCGATTAAGGGAAATTTACTTTTTGGACCTTTCCCAAAACAATCTTTCAGGCTCTATACCTTCTTGCTTGAACGGTCCATATTTGAGGCATGTACATTTGCAAGGAAATGAATTCAAAGGATCACTATCACATGTTTTTCTCAATAGCTCAAACCTTTTGACATTGGACACCAGAGATAACAGTTTTACTGGTACTATTCTCAATTGGATTGGTGCATTTTCTTCTTTGAGGGTTTTATTGTTGAATGGTAATCATTTGCATGGTCCACTTCCAAATCACTTGTGCCAAATGAAGAATATAAGTTTATTGGATCTCTCTCAAAATAATTTTTCTGGGCCAATACCACGATGCTTCAATAACATCACATTCGGAAGGATAGAAGATGTGGAAATGCCATATATGCAAAAGATGTTTTATGAATTTTTTGAGGAATTTCAAGCACTAGATGAAGTGGAGTTCACAACAAAGAGAATGTATAGCTCTTATAAGGGTAACATTCTTAATTTCATGTCAGGGTTGGATTTGTCCTGCAACCACTTAACAGGTGACATACCACATGAAATAGGAGACCTAAGTGGGATTCATGCATTAAATTTGTCTCACAATCATTTAAGTGGAGCAATACCAAAAACTTTGTCAAATCTAAGACAAATAGAGAGCATGGACCTTTCTTTCAATTGCTTGAGTGGGGAGATCCCTTCAGAACTGATTGGGCTATACTTTTTGGAGGTCTTCAGTGTGGCTCATAACAACTTGTCCGGAAAAACTCCGGACACGAAGTCACAATTTGGGACATTTGATTACACCAGCTACGAGGGCAACCGCTTTCTTTGTGGACCTCCATTACAAAAGAAGCGTAAAATCAGTATTGAATCAGTGTCTTTGCCAAAAACACAGTCAAATAGTCGAGAAGAACAAGTATTACTTTAACCTTATTGTCTTCTTTACAAGTTTTGCAGCTTCGTATATCATTTTCTTGTTGGGATTTGGACTTGTTCTCTACATCAACCCTTATTGGAGAAGAATGTGGTTTCATTTTGTCAATACATGTATTCTTTCATGTGGTTATTTCATTTCTGATACTCTCCAAATCATCTACATGTTGCTTTCAGAATAGGACCAAACTTTAGACCTGGTGAGGGGTTCGACTCATGGTCTGAGTACTAAGGTATCATTACGACTAAAGGGGTGGTTCACTAGGAAAGTTTTTGATAGATTATAATGTAGTTCCCAACTTCCCATTTTAGAATCTATGTAATAAGCTATCATTTTTCTTTCTTAATTTTTTTTTTTTTTTTTTTTGTGGGGAGGGGGGTGTAGAAGCTATCATTTCTCTTGAATAGTGTTTATTTTGGTTTAATACTTGAAAATTTTCATTTATAATATATTTGAAATTCCAAAATATTTTGAGCCAATGTTGGGCTTAGCCAAAATATAATTGCGGTAGTAAAGATGCATGGGCGAAGAAAAAAGTTCTAATTATGCCAAAACATGGGCCACTTAGGCTAGGTGAAGACAAGTGCTAGTGAATATGATCAATAATACTTAGTCTGTCCACCTAAGTTGCACCCGCTTCAGATCCATCTTTTTCGCTACTCTACCCCTTTCGATAAAGCTTTGAGGTTTAGATTTTCCTTGTCTCTTACTCCTACCGAGATTTCTGGAGCCGTAACAATCATTGCACAAGCACCTATCTGTGAATTATACTATTGAAAGAAGCATTACTATTAATTTCACACATGTCTTGTGGGGGTAGCAAATGCCCTGTTAAAAAATAATTTGGGGTACCGTAAAATATAAAAATAAAAATTCTGAATTACATTCTATTAATTTTTAGAATGTCCTCAATATAGCAAGCTATTAAGCTATTAGACCAATACATGTGTTTATAATATAGATCACTCTACTCATTTTATTCTTTGTGAAGAAAAAAAAACTTTGAACTACCTAGATGATCCTAAATGAGAGTTTTTTAAGAACCTACCGATGTTATGCTTCAAGTCAAAATATTTGCAAATCCAATGGCTTGTCTACAAATTGGATAATCTTCTATCCAGATAGGGAGGGCCATGTTACCAAAAATAAATAAAAACAGAGAGAGAGAGAGAGAGAGAGAGAGAGAGAGAGAGAGAGAGAGAGAGAGAGTGCAATTTATTTGATTTATTTAAAAAACTGACAGAATGCATTGAAAAGACCTACAAGCAAGGATTTAAGATATCATAAACCTAAGTTGAACTAATCAAGATGTTTGGACACTGGTATTATTCCCAAATCAAATTAATATATATATACAAGTGTATTTAACACCAAATGAAGAATTCAAGAAGAGTATCTCATTCATTAAAATCTAAACAAGCATTTTATTAGTATTTAAAACATATATCAAAATCCGTCTAAAAACACTAAGTAGAAAAGATTAGAGGGAAAATTAGCGAAATCAAATCTTGAAATGGTTTTGCACAAAAATAAAATATTATGTATCCAAACCTTGATAGCCATAGCGGCCGTATGGGCTACCCCGAGAGCTATTGTCTCTAAATTGTTATGTATCCAAACCTCGATAACGATGTGACCTTGATTGGGAGGGTCTTCTATCGATTGAATGACACATGTGTAACACCAAATTCTGTTGCTTTTCAAAGAAAACTTAAAACTCAATGTGTACAAATTACCCAACCTTTAGAGGGTTGGTTCATTATTTGATGTGGGGACTGTTAGTCCAAACTCTTGAAAAGAGCTTGTTAATTACTGCTACTTATGAGCAGAAAACCTCCGATTAATTCCAAGTTGCATAAATTGTAAATAAACAAAAGTTGCATAAAATAAAGAAGAAGTAGAAGGTGGGGAAGATCAAACTTTGACTCTTTTATTATTTATCTGAACTTACAAGACTGGATTTAATATCTGTTAGCACCCAATTTTGACTCAAGGCTCAGATAGTTTCATTATAACATGGGATAGAACTAAGGTCTGGACACCCCTGAACTTTGAATAGGCAGGCATTCTCAATGGGCATTCTGGTTGCAAACGCAATGAAAGTACTTCAAACCACCATCATCTTGAATTTACCAACTTCACAAGCCTTCCCACATTAAAACATTGAAAGGCTAACAAATTACCATTTTACCCTATACCCTCAGAAGTTCAAATCAGACCCAATCAAACTCCAATTTTCAACTTTTCTACATCCACAAGATCACCTTGACTTCAATTTGCCAACCTTCATAAGTCTTCCCACATTAAAGCATCGAAAGGCTGACAAATTACCATTCTACCCCTACACCTTCAGAAGCCCAAATCAGACTCAGTTAAACCTCACTTTCCAACTTCTTCTCATCAACAAGAACACCTTGACTTCAATTTGCCAACCTTCATAAGCCTTCCTGCGTTGAAGCATCAAAAGGCTGGCAAATTAC
>JAOXJP010292691.1:0-18726 GCA_025762735.1 Platanus orientalis | reverse complement strand
GATGCAACGCCCCTTGCCAATTTTTCACCACATTCGGGGGATGAGGTGCCCCTCGCCAATTTTTCGCCACATCCGGGAAATGAGGCGCGTCGCTTAAAGGGTACGCCCTAGTATTAGATCGATATAACGTATTTTCAGGATTCATGTTTAAGTTTTGAGTAGTTTATTAAGGCCGGCTCTCAACATGACGCCACCCTCCTCCTTTATATATATATATATATATATATGTTCAAAGAAAAAGGAACGATAATGATAAGGGAGCTTAGCCAAGGATTGAAGAAAATAAAAGGATAAAAAAGTTTATTTCCTAGAACCTAGTGTCAGTCAAGGATATCATATTCCACAGAAAGAAAATTGTTGTTAGAGAGATCAGGTATGAAGTCAGCTCTTTAGGATTTGTTCCTAGAAACTCGTAAGGAGTAATAAGACCTTCTTAAAGTGGCCATTTTCATACAAGCTTTTAGTTTAGAAATTTCATTTATTCAGTAAAGCTTCATTCTTCCATACATTATCAAGAATTGCCTCCTTTCTCTTAATTCTAGTAAGTACAACAATCAGCGTTTTCACAATATTCATTTCGTTTTCTTTTTCTTTTTCATTTCTCAATGTCCCAAGTATCCTTCATCTCACACAAACTAAAGGAAACATCACACAAATTAAATATCGAAAGAACTGAAATAGCATTACAATTTAAGCATAAACTGAACTTTTGTTTCAATTGCAAATTCGATGAGTTCACTTATTACCCCAAAAATTAGAAATCCCTGGATACAATTTATTATTCATTCAAAAAGACAAACTCAGATAGATCTTCAAATGATTTAACCTAAAAATCAAATATGACTTCAAGAAATTTAACCTAAAATCAACCAAAACTGAAATGAATTTACCAACTAAGAAGTTTTAGAGCGACGGAACAAAATAACTAACCTCCGATAGAGCCAAACGGAGAGAAGAGAAGAGGGAGGTGAAGCTTTCTGCCATGGCCATCGAATCCCTTTCGACAACTTCGACAGCTCTAAAAAATTTATTCTGGTCGAACGAGGGTTCTGATTCAGAGCGATCTTCCTGATGATCTGATCAGTTTTTAGGAAATGTCAATGACAGATTACGATCGGGTTCTGAAATTGGGTTTTCCGTATTCGAAAAATCAGTTGAGCGTTCTTCCATTTCCCGCTGTGTTTCTGTCACTGAACAACTTGAAGCTTGAAGGCTTTCCAAATATCATTGATTCTTCTGTTCATCTCCCGCTATACGCCTTGGGGGTCGTTTGGATAAACTTTTCGAGACTTTTATACGGGTGCAAAAGTCAGAAGTCGTTTTTTGATGAATACTTGAGAAGAAACTACTTCCAATTATTGACTTATACGGAAAGTCAAAAACACCACTACATGTGATAGAAGTAGTACAACAACAGCCTTACTTCAACTTTGGGGTTGGCAACACGAGTCCTATTCCCTCATTCAACCTTATCTATTGTCATCATAAGGGGCTAACACATCAGTGCCAAAAAGTGAAAATCAATATTTTGGCGCTGATGTGTCTGCCCCTAATGTCATACTGACCTAGGTCTCACAGGGCAGTTGTAACAAACCCCAGCCGCCTTTTAGTGCCTCCAACTAGCAACATCTCACTCTTCATTGGTGCAGTTATTAGTATAAGGCAATATATGTCGCAGGTTGGAAATACCTCTGTAAGTTATTTTTTGCACAAATGAATTTAAGGATTTGTAATTTTCACTACCTAAATAATTCTTAAGAAAAATAAATGATTAACAAGATAACCAAGTTAAGAACAAGAACTTACTTTAGAGTAACACCCAATCATGCAACACATAAGGTTGTAGAGCCAAAACCATATTGCTAAACAAGACTTGATTATTTGTGAAAGATTCATAACCAGATTCACTAAGGTTCAAACTGATGAATTGCAAGGAAACAAACCTACTTCTAAGAATACAAGTGACATCCATTTAATCAATATGAACTTTTAAATCGAGTAGTCTCCTTAGATATGTCAAGCAAGAATATTATATTAATTAGATGATCTTAAGCCTCTCATTCTTATTTAAAAATAACGTGTTACAGTGCAAGTTAATGACCTACTTATTTTAAACCAAACGATTACGAGAGGGAGGGTTCGTAGCTTTGTGGATTCTTTATGCCTTCTAAGAACAATGACTTTACTAACCGGATGGAATAAGAAGGAAGATACTTTTTAAAGTATTAAATTAAAACTAAAGCATTCAAAGAGAAGTACTTACTTTGGGCGAAAATCCTATCATACAACGTATATGATTGCAGAGCAAACACAATTTTTGAAAGAATGAAAGGATTTGATTTAGTAAAAAGTAAGCATGGTTACTGAAAGTTCAGAAGATTCTCAATAACTAATACAATTTCCTCCTAAGAATGAGAGTTTATAAACTTAAACAGAAGGTTTTGATGTCTTGAAGATTTGTAGACTTCATCGATTTGTTGAGTGATTGGTCTGTAAGAGTTGTCCTTGTTTGTTACCCAAACCCCTTTATTTATAGAATTTAGAATCAGTTATTTGTTCTTCCAGGTGTATTCATTGTCCTTTGCCACATGTTCTTGTAACTTATTCTGGATTTCCTCCAATAAAAGTCTGCTAGCTATCCATATAACTTATATTCCTCTTTGATTTTAACTCTCTACCAACAATATTTCGCCATTTGTACTGATAACTGTCTTTGTGAAATTCTAGAAGAATTTCACTATCTATTGTAACTAGCACTTTCCTTTTAAATTTTAAATTTCTATCACTAATAGGATGCCACTTATACTTCATAACCAACTCTTTTACTTCTACCAATCATGTTTCATCATGTTTTACTTCATGATGTTGCCATGTGGCTTAACTTTAGCGTTGATTTCTGGCAATATATATACACATAAATGTCTGTTGTGTGGCTGATTTGAGTGTCTAATTGAAAGAATCAGGTGTTTTTTTCACATATTTATTTAATATTATTATTTTCTAAGTGGTTTTTAGTATTTTTATATGTTTTCATATTAATCTGTATTTAATTATTTTTAATTAACTCACAAAGGAGAACGCAATGGGTCAAGTTTGCTAACCAACAACTATATATGACTAAGTGACCTAAGAAAGTTTTCTTTGTGTTTTTATGTATCATAGTAAACAACAAAGATCAAGATGTCTCTGTTTTGAATCCCCAAACAGAAGATGAGAACTGTTGGATGGTCCCAAAAACCATGTCCCCAAAATCCTACCCACTCCTCATCTACCTTTTGTCTTTCAACCTTTTTTTATTCTTTTTTACCACCACAAGCTCTAGACCCTAAATATTTGTAATTAGCATTGGAAGCCCTAAGGAGCAGGACATCTTACTTTTAAAGATCTGATTTTTCTACCCATTAAAATAGGATATTCACAAGGAAAAAATCTTGACATTCGTTGGTTATTGGGTCATCCTGAAACTGTCTCAATGAAATATGGCTTTCAAATTAAGTTTCGAAATAGTAGATGCTGTTTAAGGGAATGGTGATGCCATATACAAAAAGGAAGAGTTTTGTAGGATGGTGGCAGCAAATGGAGACTTGCACATTTTCTTTAATCCAAGAACAAGATCTATAATTCTATATTTAATATGTAAAACATCTCATTTACTCGAGTTTATAGGAAAGCATTCAGTGCTTGTTTATACTCGGATATAAAACGAGGAGCATAGTAATAAAGTCATCAGTCACTTTGTTTAGTAGGAAACAGATTGCAGAAGACAGCTATAGTACTATGTACTCAACTATGATGAATTGTGCTTAGTTGTAAGATTTGATTTGAGACCAAATTGACCCATCAAATGTTCCAAGTTTTAGCTCTAAATCAGTTTAGACTTAGAGGGGAAAAGATCTAGTACATAACATGACACTGCTCATTGCAATCGGCAGGGGAAGCAGTAACATGACACTGCTCATTGAAATCAGCAGGGGAAGCAGTTCTGGATCTCCAGTTGTAGTGACCGAAGAGCAGCGTTGGATGAGCAATCTTTTTTCTGCTCACAGGAGGTTGTGGTTTTCTCCTTTGCAGGTGTGGGAGGAAGATATTATAAATACAGACTTGAGACCCTCCTGTGTAAATTGAAATCCCAGAAGAAAATGGGCATTTTCCTTATCCCTAGCTTTTGCATGGTTTTTTTTGTTCGCAGACCAACAAACCAACCATGGTTCTGCTTGTTAATCTGGTCAAATATCATGCACACAGCTTTGAGAGATTGGAGGTAGTCCAATTAAAGGGTTCAAGTCACTCGGGTAGGCGATTTTTGGAGGTTCTTGGCCAAGTAATGGCGAAGGATTTGGAAGATGGGGTAGGAAAAAGCTGGATCATGGAGAACCGAAACCCATAGAAGGCCACCATTCAGGTGTGGCAACAAAATCCCTTTGCAGTGACCAACATGTAAATGGAGGAGGTTGGTGTTTCTTTACCGAATGGTTTGGGCAGTATCTATTTAGAAAGAATATCCAGTTCTTATCAGCCCAAATGGTTATATATCTTATGTTCAAAATTCTAGAAGCCTACTATCATTTTGATAAAAGACCAGCCTGTATTCAGAATCAGGGCATCCCTATGGCATTTTTAGCAGTGTTCTAATTCTGAATGCAGTGTGGTCAAGGGGCAGTTAATGGATGAGAACAGTCTCCTAAGAATTATTCTTCTGAACATCAAGCAAAGCGATCTTTCTTACAAAGTAATAGAACTGACACTGCATACCATAAAAAAAATAAAAATAAAAAGAAGAATGAAAAGTTGTATAATGATCCTGATGTTCTTTTATTCATTGGGCATCAAACAATACAGGATCAGAATATGGGGAGAAAAAAATAAATGAATGCCATCCCTCGAGACAAATTTCAATATACCTCTATTCTACTTCTCCTTAGAATACATCATCGGTTATCGGCCTATTATTTCTTGAGCACCATGTGACCAGACTCATCCTTGTCAAAGAGACGCTCAATCAACTCATCCCAGCTTTCCCTCATCTTGCTTTTCTTAGATGACCCCAATGAAGCTTCTCCACTTTTGCTGCTGGAGCACTCATGCTCATCAAATGTTCCATATGGTGAAGGCGAGTAAGCATGCGGAATAGCCAACGATACTGCCCGCTTTAGTGCTGCCTTGTACTCCTCACTGTGTTCCCTGGCAATAGTCTCCTGCCTCTCCATCTTCTGCTTTGCAGGAATCTCCATAATGTGATCTTTCTCAAGCATCAACTGTATCCCAGGCCAAATAATGTGTTAACTTCAGCAAGAAATAAAACCAAGTGAATCAGCTATCTTGGGCCAGACTGAATCTCGGTCAATGGCTTCACCTACTTGTCCCTATGGGCTTGAAAAGAGCTGCCACACGGCAGGTTGTAAAAATGGTTGGATTCATAAATTCAGTCAATTACTTAATGATACTGGCCTGAGTGAGAGTTGGGTTCCATGTCAAAGAACTAGATCTATTTTATATAACATTTGTGGTCAGTGCTTAAGACACAATCTTGTACTTGAAAATCTCAACTGAGAGCTTCAAAACTTGATCAATTAGTCAAAGACCTCCAGAGTATCAGATAACATCAGTGCTTTAAACAGGAAAAAATTAAAACGAGGACTTGATCAATTTCAAGTTTTAGAATTTATTAGCAGACATTTTGAAAAGAAAAATGAAGTATGAAAACTAGGATAGTATGGTTCAATTTTGTTGAACTATGGAGGTTATGAAATTTACAGAACATAATTTATTAAACAAAGGTGTGATGGTTTGGTAGTGGCACTTCGCACCAGACTTCCTGATAAACATAAGTATGATATTCACATGAATAGAAGTGGTGTGCTATAAGACAGACCAAAAGAACCTCTACCATAACACTCCATGATATAAAAAAATAAAAGCAAAAGAAACAAGAATTGAAACTCATTTTCACAAGTAATTACCAGCTTGCATATTGAAAACAAAAAGAAATTTAAAACTTACATCCAGAGCCCTTTGGGATTCTCTCTCTATCCAAATGATAGCATGGTCTGAAGTGGCATTGCAAGAAAGGACAATGTGCTCAAACCTCCCATCCACGGGAACTGCTGTCCTCACAACAGGTGGAACTCTTCCCAACCTGCAACCAGAATACACACATGAAACACCCATCCAATGGCAGAAGCTAAATTTTCTCCACCTCAGAGATGAACAAGATTTCATGTGACTACATATGAATTTTAATTTTGGATTTCACCATGGCCACCCTACGACGGGCATGTTGATACAATTATTTACAGTTACTTGGGATTCTATAATGAGAGTGCTTCCATGACTTGTCAGAATCATAACCTCTATCACTTCTACATCACTTCTACAATTATAATTATCCTTTATACCGAGGAATGGCAGTTGTTGGAGCCATAAAGAAATAACCAAACATAACCTGCCTTCCCATTTGAGTTCTATTCCGCAAAACTGTGTTTGTAATGCAGCTGACTGTACCTGAATGGCTTTCTCTCAACAATGTGATAGAGGCGACCAGGTGCGTAGAGCCGCCTTGGATCTTTGATCATCTTATCCTCTGGTATACATGTATCCCCCATGCACCTTAGGCACAATAAGCATGGTAAACTGCCCAAAACAAGACAAACCTGCCTCTTCAATACATAATTTCAAAACAGTCGAGGTGACAACCCAAATTATATGAGAACATCCAGTAATTAAGGACAACAATTCATTATATTCTCAAAAATCAAAAGCATCCATCTCCTAAGATAACTACTAGCACTTCATTCACTAGCATCACATTAGTGGAGTGTGTAACCTTTTGTGCTTTGTCAAAGTGACTTATTCAGAGAACATGAAGAGGTGTATTTTTGCCTTACAAGTAAGTGAGCCTTTTTTTTTTTTTTTTTGAAATGTATCAATTTATTATGACAGCAAGCGAAGGAAAAAGAACTTCACCAGGAAACACAAACAAAACAGTCGACTACCCAATTACATTCCGAAAAGAAACCCAAGCCCCTTCATAAAAAATTCATAGAGAAGGAAACCCAATCATATAAAAGACTAAACCAAGACAAAAAGACCATTCTGCGAGGAAAACTTTACTTCAAAATTTCTTTTGTTACTCTCCTTCCATGCCCCACCAAATAGCTCTAGGAAGATAAGACCAAATGGTTTTAGGAACACCTACCAGATCACTAGTCCTCCAACCGGGACCTAAATCACTTACCTTGTTTGGGAGAGACCACGAGGCCTTGAGAAGAGAGAGATAGAAGTCCCAGACCTTGCGCGCCATTGAACAGTGAATAAAAGGATGGTCCATATATTCCTCCTCTCATACACATCACCATGGTTTCAAGTTTCGGTCAATACATATCGGGTCTGGCCAATATGTATTGGTATCGAGAGTCATAGAAACGAAACAGGCCCCTTCTTTTAAAAGGTTCTGGTATCGCTCATACGTATCAGTTGGATCGATATGTATCAACAACACATGGAACATTTCGTATATAAAAAGCTTCAGTTTATAAGGGTTTCAGTCGATACAGTATCAACCGAAGCCTTCTTTTCTCCTATATTTTCATCTTCTCTAGAAAATCACTCAATCCTTCATTTCTAATGCTGCATTAACCTGCTAATATGGGCCCAAATAGAAGTTGCAAAAGCAAAAGACAGAATTAAGGAAACCAAGAACTGAATTTAAAACATCCTAAATAATCTTAAATTTTAGAAGAAGATGAGGGGAAAAGAGAGTGAATCAAAATACATAATTATGGGAAGGATTAGACAAGAAAAAGAGGGAAAGAACTAAAAATGAAGGGGAATGTTATAGGTTCTGGAAAATCTTGGCAGATTGGTGAAATGACCAAAATACCTCTGCATACACGTCAGAACTTTATAAAAATTTACAGGTGATTAGATAGGTCTAAAATTGGTCTTCATGAAAATTTTCATTAATTCTGATAAGTAAAAGTGTATGAAACTTATAAAATATCCGTCTACATTATACTTTTGTTTATAAGAAGACCTAAAACAGGTGGTATCAGATGAAATTTAAAGAAGGTAAAAACAAGAGAGAAGGGAGAGAAACAAGAGGGAGAAGAGAAGAGAAGAGAATGGAGAAAGGGGGAGAGATTGTAGAGAGTAATTGATTCTCTCGTACGACCCTCCCTTTTATATTAGGTGGATTATATGAGTAAAATACTCATATACCCCTTAAGCACATAAATAGTTATTACAAGTGTACCCATACACCTCACATTCCAACACTCCCCCTCAAGCTGGAGCATGAATGTCATACATTCCCAGCTTGCTAATGCTTTCAAGAAGTCGCACTTTTGGTACTCCTTTGGTAAGAATGTTGGCAAGTTGTTGTTCTATTGTTACATATGGAGTACACACCAATCCTGTAAGAATTTTTTCTCTTATGAAGTGTCTGTCAACTTCTACACGTTTGGTACGGTCTTGTACTGGATAAGGGGCTATATTGATTGTAGCATTGTTGTCACAGTATAGGCTCATTGGTATCGATGTAGTAAAACCAAGTTCCTGTAGTAGTTGACACAGCCAAATCATTTCGCACACTCCATGAGCTATAGACCTGTATTCAGCTTTTGCGTTGGATCTAGCAACAACAAATTGTTTTTTACTCTTCTAGGTTACAAGGTTTCTTCCAACTAAAGAACAATACCCAGAGGTGGATCATCTATCAATGATAGAGCCTACCTAATCAGCATCAGTGTAAACTTCAACTCTCATATGTTCATGACTGGTGAATAGCAGACCTCGTCTTGGAGCTGATTTCAAGTATCTCAGGATCCTATAGGTTATTTCCAAGTGAGGAGTTCGTGGTACATACATAAATTGACTTACCACTCCAACCGCAAAGGTAATATCAAGTCCAGTAGGTGATAAGTAGATAAGTTTCTCAACCAATCTTTGGTATCTACATGCATCAATCAATGGCCTACCATCTTGATCATTTAAGTCATAATTCACCTCTATAGGGGTTTCAGCTGGTCTGGTTCCCAACAACCCAGTTTCTGTCAAGAAATTTATGATATATTTTCTCTGAGAAATAAAAATGTTTTTTCTTGATCTAACAACCTCAATTCCCAGAAAATAACGTAGTGCTCCCAAACTTTGACTTCAAATTCACTATTGAGATATGATTTCAACCTGGTGACCTCACCTGGATCATCACCCGTTATGACAATATCATCCACATATACAATAACTGTTGTAATACCCTCCTTTTGTGTCTGATGAATAAAGTGTGGTCAACTTGTGATTAGGCATACCCAACCTTTTTTAGGCTTCCAGTGAGCCTGGTAATTGCTTTAACCCATACAAGGCCTTTCTCAATTTACACACCTTGCCTTCACTCCCTGAAATTTAAAACCCTGGAAGGTAATAACATGTATACTTCCTCATGCAAGTCCCTATGTAAGAATGCATTCTTCATATCCACTTGACAAAGAGGCCAATTTTTGTTCGCTGCAACAGACAATAAAACTCTTATAGAGTTCATCTTTGTCACTGGTGCAAAGATCTCCTAGTAATCAATACCATAAATCTGAGTGTATCCTTTGGCCACCAGTCTTGCCTTGTATCTGTCCACCGATCCATCTATTTTATACTTCACAATATACACTCATTTGCATCCTATAGGTTTCTTGCTAGTCAGAATATTAACCAGTTCGCAAGTACCATTTTTCTTAAGAACTTTCATTTCTTCAACCATGGCATTCCTCCACTCAACTTGAGACATTGCCTCTTTTAGAGAGGTAGGGACTTTCACAGAAAAGATCGAATTAACAAAAGTCCTATAAGAGTTAGTCAAAGCCTGATAGGAGACAAAATTGGAAATAGGATGATTAGTACATGTACGCTTTCCTTTACGAAGTGCAATTAGAATGTCATCATCCATAAAAGGCTTTAAGGGAAGTGAAATAGGCAAGTTTAAGGAATCATTACCTGGATCCCAAAAAGTGATTGGAGGTGGATGAGTTGTTTTATCCTTGTCTCTCCTTGTATATGTTTACAATTCCGTTTCATTTTCTATCCATGAGTCAAACATGAATGGAGATACTGAAATTGGAGCAGGAAGAGAGAATGGAAGACAAACCTGAGTACTCTTTTCACTCCCATGCTCCCCTAGAAGAGAGTCCGCAGAAGGGGTAAAAAAAGGGGTAGATTCAAAGAAGGTAACATCTAGACTCACAAATTTTGTTCTCGTAGCCGGATGGTAGCATTTATATCTCTTTTGTGAAGCAAGATAACCCAAGAATATACACTGCAAAGCCTTTGGATCTAGTTTGATTATATCCTTCTATGGGACATGAACAAAGCAAATGCAACCAAAAACCTTAAGGGGGACCAAAAACAAAGGTTTTTTTGGATAAATAGTGGCAATTGGTGTCTTGAAATCCAGAACTCGAGTGGGCATCCTATTGATGAGATAAGATGCAGTTAAAAGTGATTCTGAACAAAAAGTTGTTGGGACATTCATAGAAAAGTTTAAGGCTCTTGTTACTTTTAACAGATGTCGATTTTTTCGTTCTACTACTCCATTTTGTTGAGTACCTATACATGTGGTTTGGTGTTCAATTCCAGTAGATGTAAGATAAGTCTGCAAGGGGGCTGAAATATACTCCCCTCCATTGTCAAAACATAACACCTTAATAGATGCTCCAAATTGGGTCTGAATCATTTTATAGAAGGATTGGAAGATAGAACCAACTTTTTCCTTGGCTTTCATAAGGTATGCCCACATACAATGGGAATAGTCATCAACAACTGTAACAAAGTATCTATAACCAAATAAAGATGATGTCAGAAAAGGACCCCATACATCAGAGTGAACAATAGCAAAAAGATGCAGGCTTTTATTAATACTCAAAGGAAAAATTCCGTACGTGTTTGGATAATTGACAGATTTCACAATCTAAATCCATTAAGGTATTCGAAGAAAATAAATGTGGAACCAAATGTTTTAAAGAAGACAAAGACAAATGGCCCATTCTCTTGTGCCACTGCAACAAGGAATTTTTTTTTGCAACAGAACTATTTTTTAGGGATTTACTCTAATCCCAGGATCGTGAGAAAACAAAATAAGGTAAAATAACGATCAAGAAAAAATAAACAAACACAGAAAACATCAGATTTACGTGGTTCACCCAACTTGAGCTACATCCATGGAGTCATTGTAATTTTTCACTATAATCGAAGAACAGAAAGTACAAAACAATTTTGTTGTTGCGGCCGGCCTCAACATTATACATATAATTAGAGCTACACCGCACAAGTGTGAAATTACCATAATATCCCTGCAAAAGTGTATAGTACCATCAGGCTCCACACTTCCCATTACTATTATTAGACTTAGCTACTAAAAGAGAAGAAGATTGAACTACATCCGCATCCAAGAGATAAAGGCCATCATCTTTCCGACCACTCCCAATCATCTCCTTCGAATCCAAGTCCTGAAACACACAATGAGAATGAAAGAATGTCTGAGAACAATTAAGATCTTTGGTAAGGCGACTAATAGAAATTAAGTTGATGGCAAACTTAGGAACATGTAAGACCAAGGATAAGGATAAAATAAGTGATACATGGACACTACGTTTTCTAGAGATAGAGGATAGTGTTCCATCAACAACCTTAACTTTATCCCTACCTGAGCTAACAGAATAAGAGGAGAATAAAGAGGACCAACCTGTCATATGATCAGATGCCTCGGAATCAAGTATCCAAGACTCTGAGGGACTAGAGGAGACATGGAAAGCAGTAGCATGGGTACCTGACTGGGTTAAGGCAAAATATGAGCTAGAAGTAGGAGGGGCTGCCATGGAGCTCTCTAATTGAGACAAACGTTGGCACAACTTACCAATTTCATCATCAAGAACTGTAATCATGTGCCTGAGCATTTCACTGTAAGGTGGGATGTCAGTAGTAGATCTCGAAACAGAGAAAGTAGCATCTGCATCAGACTAATATGATATGTCAGAATTAGCTCGCATGCCACCAGGTCGGTTGAATTTTTCAGGGCGTCCTACCAAATCCCAACAATGCTCCTTAGTATGCTTCATTTAACCACAATGAGTACATTTTAGTTTGTCTTCATCAATGGGACCAGATCTCCAACTTCCTTTATCTCAGTCATCAAATAAGGATTTAAAGGGTATTTTTACATAACCCTTTGCATTCTTTAGATTGGCAGAAGTAGTAATCAAGGCAGACCACTCAGTGGTGGATAGAGAGTATTGCTGCATAATATTGTGTTTGTTGTCTTCACTTTGAACAAAGGCATATACTTCATTCAATGAGAGTAGAGTGTCGCGACTAAGGATATGAACTTTCACCAGTTCAAATTCAGCATTCAGGCATACCAGAAACTCAAAAAGGCAGGTTCGTTCCACCTTTGCTCTATAGGCTACAGTATCTTGAGAACACGCGGGCTTATAGGACTCATAATGGTCTAACTCTTCCCACATACTCCGAAGTGCAGCAAAATAAGTGCCCAAACTTTGCTCCTCCTAACAAAGATGAGCCACTTCTTGGTTTAACCGATAGACCCGCACAAAGTTTTTAACTTGAGAATATGTTTGGGCTACAAAATCTCAAATCTCCTTTGCCGTTTTTAAGAACAAAAAACCCCTACTGATTGAGGGCTCCATTGAATCAAGGATCCATGACATCACTGTCAAATTTTCTGCTTCCCATCATAGGTCGGAGTGTCAAGAGTAGTAGGCTCAACGACCCGACCATTGATATACCCAAGCTTTCCTCTGCCACCAATATACATTTGTGTTGACTGAGACCATTCCAAATAATTCTTCCCATCAAGTTTTACAAATGTGATTTGTGATCCAGGGTTATTGCCTTGGTTACCCACAGACGACTGAGCTATCGAATTTCCCCAGACCATGCTAGTGGATTCCACTTTGAACATCTTAAACAACGCAAATAACTATTTTGTAAAGTAGATTTTCAAACAAAAAATACTCACAAGAAGCTATAGTAGCATCCACGGCACCTCACACACTTGTATCATGTGGGGACACGCACTTTAGCAATATCGTCCCAAAAAAATTCTTTGAGAGGGAGGGAAGATGCCAAGGTTCGTGGAAGGTGTCTGGAGATAGAGAGGGGGCCTTGGCCACACTGAAAGATGATCAATGTATGTAGATCTGGTTTTGCACAACACCCATTGTGCATTAGGCGTGACACCCCGAAGTGGAGGTAGCCGAACTGCTCACAACTCTTCAAATCCCCACCAAACTTCACAAAATCAGTCTCGTATGGTAGATCACTCAAAAACGACATGTCCTCTTGTGATTGATGCAAGAAACAATCTCTGATTTGATCAGATCGAGTGTTTTTCTCAACTCGGACCCTATTTTCGAACAGAGAGAAAACTACTCGAAACACCCATTCCAAGCTTCAAAAAAAATTCCAGAAAAAATCACCAAAAAATAAGCATAGGATTTCAACCCCCTCTGCCCTTGACTTATTCTGACAGTCATACGGTCAGGCTGATGTCAGCATCCGACTAACATCAGTCCTGCTTTTGGCCTTTTTTCGGCAACGAAATCTCTCCTCTCTTCGTGCTCTTATGAACCTGTTCTAATACTAAGATGAAATTTAAAGAATGTAGAAATGAGAGATAAAGGAGGGGAGAGATTGTAGAGAGTAATTGATTCTCCTAAACCCTCCATTTTATATTAGGTGGATTATATGAGTAAAATGCCCATATACCCCTTAAGCACATAAATAATTATTACAAGTGTACCCTTACACCTCACATTCCAACAATAGTTTCTATATCGAAAACTTAGTAGAATCAAAGGGGATTAAAGAGGAGTTTAAGAGATCAGAAGTGGGACAGGATGGGTAAAAAAACCCTAGAAGAAAGAAGAGAATAGGATTTTAGAGAGGGAGACTTCTCTAGGAAAGTTGCCTAGAAAATTCTGTTAAATAAGAAAAGTAGACTAAAGATTAGGCATCAAATAAACAAACTTTTAACAAAAAAATTTCAAAGGAATTATCAGAATTAAAAGGGATTTGGATTAAAGAACAAACCTTGATAAAAGAGAGATCAGAATACCCCCATAATTCTATAGATTTCCGACTTTAGGAACTCACCTTCGATGATATTGATAACAACATCAAGAAGTTTATAGAAGTAGAAGAATAGGTAGGATAAGGACTAAGGAAAAGAGAATAGAGAAGAAAGAACAAGGAGGAAGGAGGAAGAAGATATTAGAAGAAGAGGAGGAGAAGATTGTAGAAAAAGAAAGAAAGAAGAAGATGGAAGAAGAAGAAGATTAGGGATGAACCCTAGGATCCACAGGGCTACACCATGGGAAAGGAGGGGAGAAGGGAATACAAACAATTCAAAATTTCAATATTCATAGCTACTAATTGCAAGTCATGTAAGACCTTATAAATAGGCTTACAACTCAAAAAATATATAAATATAAGAATACCAAATTTAGAAACTCTTAAATAACTACACTACTTGCTACCAAAGACTTTCCTAAAACTAAAACTACTTACAACTAGAGCTTCTTAGGGGCTGTCAACCAGCACACCAAGGGTCCCACTTATTGACTTTGAGAACCACATAAAGACAACTAAACTAGCTATCAACCTATCTTATTAAATGACTAAACTACCATTGGCTTTTAGTCTTATTACAAAAATACCCTTGTCCTAAAAAAACCCTAACTGTCCATGGCTCTAATGGCCTTATAACAAATGTATCACAATCACCTAAAGCCCTCTAAATTACTCTAATCAACCCACACATGGCATAAGTCTTGAACCTCGTCCTCTTGCGTAACGACATATACAAGAGCCTCTTTATGTTTATTTGTATCATTTTTTTTTTACTTTTTTTGTACATACTGCATCTACTAAGAAATCTAAGGACTCCATTTGAATCTAGTTGCATCAAAACAAAATTTGGACTCAGATCTAAGGATTGAAGCCTAAACCCAATTTCGACAAAAACTTCAATAAGCCCCAAACTACATCTCTTTTTAGTGTTTATCTTTTATAGGTATAATGTCTATGCCTGATCTACACTTTCATGGAGTCAGAATTTTTTTCAATAAATAAACTATTTAAAAAAAAATAGATTTTTTTTTAACTATGAATAATTTTTAAAAACATCAAAAAAAATGACCAAATGAACATGGATTCATATGATTTTTTTTATATAGAGTATTACTATCCATGCTCCACATTGTGGTATGATTCTGTGAAAAAATTATTTCTTTAATTATTAAATAAAAAAAATTAAGAAATACTAAAAAATGTTAAATTTGTAAAAAAAATTACAGTAAACATGTTAGAACACATTGAAACATATTGCATATGTTTCCCTATATTCTATTGTGTTATGTTGTATTCTTTTAATTTTTTTATATTTTTCGATAAAAAAATAGTTTTTTTTTAGATAAAAACTTAATTTAAATGCAACTCCATTGTTTTAGGATTAATATGCCTCCAAGAAAGGCATAAGGATGTGATGACATTGGTTGGTAACATGGACAACCGTTTAAAGGTTATCCATATGGAATGAAGTGTAACTACTGTGATGGGTTGCAAAGCTTGTTCTACAAAAGTTAGGAACACAACATAGGAAAATTTTCAAGTTAAACAGCGAATTGTAACTCCAAGTGGATAAAGCTTGACACTGTTGTAATGAAATTGTGAAATAGTATGTAACGATTCCTAAATTTGACCCTCACATTGCATTTTGATTCATGTGATTGTAATTGGGATAGTTCTTAGGATGGGACTTGAAACTTACACTGCATATTATTTTTCCTGCATTGCATTATACTTTTCTTCTTGTATTTTCGTAACTTTGTTTGTACTATGGCCATTGGCCAGATGTGTTTTTTTTATAGATGGAATCATTGTTGGGTTATGGATAGATGTTTATTTATCATTTCTTAACTCTACATAGATTAATAGCTTTAATGTGTAGTGTTATATACCAATTTCCAACACAAACTTTCAGACATGCGCAATAGCGTGTTTCGAGGGTATAGGTTTCAAACTATTGATACATAAGTGTTTAATAAAATAATGGTTTCTAGGTGTATAATAAGCTTATTATAACATTTCCAGTTAAAAAATTCCAAGATTTCCACAGTGTTTTCATATGTTTTATAGGCCATTAGGGAATTGATTTCCACAACCATCATAAAATGGGCATTTTGTATTTGTAATGGTTTCTAGGGGTTTATAATTGTTTATTCTATCATATCCTAAAGTTCATAAAAAATTCCTACATTTCCCTAAAGTTTTCATAGTTTCTGAAATTTTACCTTGGTTTCCAATACGTATTCACCAAAACCTTGATAAGTTTCTGTATCCGAGGGGACCGAAACCTTTGTTGAAACCGAAACTTTAAACCTTGCGCATCACACACCTATTTGCCAAATAGCATCATCTACTCTTTAAATGGTCAAAGGTGAGAATATTATCCAGATTCAAGGTCCAAATGAAAAAGTTCATCTTTGAAGGAATTCCAATCAGCCAAATGCTCCTATGGGGGAAAGAACAAGGATTGGGATGCTCAAGCCCAAGGAAAAAAGATTTGCTGGAAAATCTACCCTCTGCATTTCTACTCCAAATCCAACCATCGCTTTTACCAAGGTTAGGTTTTATACTCCTCTAAGACACTCAGAAGCAAACCATTTGGCATACATAACTTGGTGATAAGGATAAACGCCTTTAAGGTTTACAGCTGCAAGAGAAGAAGGCAAAAATTCCAGCCCTTACTCTAGTTGACCATGTTGAGGGACTCACATGGCAACCTGATCGATTTTGGGGACTAAAAAGGATTGAAGAGGATGTTCATTTACCCCCTACAGTTAGACTGTTATGGGTTTACAATATCTTTTTTTTTTAACCACTCATGTATGGAGAAAAAGGCAGTTGGGGTATTATGGGTTTAAGTTTTTTATTTGGTTACAAATGTTAATTTGGGCAGTTTTATTTTGTCCTAGACTTTATTTTTGCCAGTCAATTTGAGCTTATTAATTTCTTTTGAGTATAATAGGTTTTATTTAATTTTTAAAAAAGTGAAAGATTTATTTCCATTAGGTGTTATCTAGGGAAGTGAAAGTGTGAAACCTACCCATTTGGCATGATTTTGGTGTCATTTGCTGCAAATCTATTTTGTTATTCAGCTTTAACAAACCCTATTTGCACCCAATCCATAAACCCTAACCTTCTCCCAACCCCCCTAAACTTAGATTAGTCTGTTAAATTTTCCAATATTCTTTTAACTTATTTACAGAAACCTATAACTGTTTTTCTCCTCCAATTAGCAGACTATTACCACTTCCCTTTACATCCTAACCACTTTCTTTTTGATCGATAAAGAAAGTTTTTTTATCAATCATCCTAACCACCTAAAGAAAGTTTTTTTATCAATCATCCTAACCACCTATGGTTATCCCTTTAACAATCCCACATCTTTTAGCATCTGAACTTTATGTTTTCTCAAAAAATTCTTCCCTTTAAAACCTAAAAGCACACTGTAAAACTTGAAATCCAGCAACCGACTTTCTTATCTCCATATCAATCAATAATCTTAAACCCTAACCAGTCATCATCATATAAATCATTTACCTATAACCATATTTCTGAAGTATCTCCAACATCCTTAACTTTTCCTTTTAACCCTAGACCCTTTCGTAATACCTAGTATCAAAATTTTCCTCTCTTGGTTCTGTATCACTTGGTCATATTAGAAAGTTTTGATCACTTCCAAATTTCTTTAGTTTTTTTACTTGACCTAGCCAGGAATGAGTGATTAATACAGAAACTTGAGTAGAAAATATGATGGAAACTTTTACCAGAAAAGTGACTTGAATATGTCTTCCAAGGGGGTGGCCGTCCGAGGTAAGAAATCATCCTGGTTCAGTCAAGTAATTAACAATTAGAACCAAAGAACATATAAGCGTCAAGAAAGATGCTTTAGGTAGAAAGAACATAAAGAGCTCAAATACAAGTCACAGCACTTGGGGGAGAAAATATGCAAAACTCTCATATATTTGATTTTCTTTTCTATCATACATACACAACCATCTTATCACTGCAAAGAGAAGCCTTATTGTGCTTGGAGAAAAAAGTCATTGGTTCTGCTGCTCTTCTTATGTTGCAGAGAGGTTAGAAATGTAGACAACAAAAAATAGCTCCAAGTCCTAAACCAAGTCCCAGTATCATACATCTCCCGCTCGACAAATTTTTATTTTTTTCATTTATATATATAAAAAAAAAACACTTTTGTTGACTCTCGAGTTTATTAGTAGGGATCATACTTTGATTGCCTTTGTCTGATGCCCATCCATGATTATCTTTCTCAGGCAGACAAGTAATTTCATATTCATGTGAGATTATAAGAGTATTTCAGTTCATATACTTCTGCCTAGAGAGATTACATTTACAATATATGGTCCTTGTAATTATGTAAGACTACCCACCATTAAACGTCAGTTTATATGACACCCCTCAAGCAAATACCACCTGTAGTAATACAGACCCTATGGAAAGCAACACATAGATGCCCAAAAAAATGCTCTCATTAGCAGTGACGCCAATATACAGATACAACAACAACAAACAGCCTTATCCCAACTATTTGGGGTCAGCTACACGAATCATGTTCCGCCATTCAGCTCTGTTTAGGGC
>JAOXJP010292680.1:0-18727 GCA_025762735.1 Platanus orientalis | reverse complement strand
GGTCCGATCCCGATCCCGATCCCGAGTTTTTGATCTATGCCTCAAATAACTCCTACCAACCAAAATACCTTCAAAATTCTGTACCCCCCTTTACAAGAGATACAATTACATAAAAAAAATATATATAAGTAGATAATAAAACTATGACAAGGCCCAATCATCATCTCGGTCATGATATCCGCATCAAAAGCTTTGTCCTTAAGTTTTCAAATCTTCTTACCAACTAAAAAGAATTCAGTTTGAGGTGATGTAAACCATAGGAAATTTATCTGTAGTTTTATCATTTGGTTTCTTTCTTTCCGTGTCATTAATGAAAATTAAGTGATTGTGTTATTAGTTACATGTCCTCTCATGTTAAAGACAAACCCATCAGTCATAAAAGTGGGCCTGCCAACTCATTTCTTAATATTATGAGGGATTTGCTTAATTCATCTTGACCGAATTAAATATTATGACATTGGTGTTCCTTTTGGTTCTTGGTCATGTATGTTGCGTACTACCGTGGAATTTTGAAGACCTTGTGCCATGTCGGTAACTTGTTGGCTTGGGTGTATAGTTATTATCAAGTCATGTGATCATTTGAGTTGGACTGAGAAGATAGCACGTTTAGGTGGTTCTATATTAACTTCATAAATAGTCTATTTGATCTATTTCGTGTTCTTTGATGACTTAAATTGAAACATATGTGATAGTATTGATTGACTAATGATTTAATGTATTTTTTTTTCATACATAAAAGTTTCAAATTAACATCATCATCATTTTTGGGAACTACAGAAATATTCCAAAGATGATAGAGGCTTTGAGTGTTGATGGATTAAGTTGCCAACAGATTGAATCCTCGACAGTTGAGTCATTATCAGGTATTATATACATCTAATTTCCTATTCGGTTCTCTTCAGTTCAAACAATTGAAGTAGTTGTTTGTCACTAGATGCTTTGACATTGGAGTTACTCACCCTCTATGGTTCTGTGGGAGCAGGGAAGATGTGGGTTTCACTGTCAGAGAGATATGCAATTGTTCCTGATGAGACTGTAAGTTGAGAATTTTAATTGCTTTTCAAACTTCAGGTAGGAGAACAGCTGGAACTTTGTCTTTAGTTTTTGCTTGATCTACTTCTAGAAGGGCTTTACGTTCTTTTCGGTAGATTTTCACTTACAATATTGAAGGATGGTGTAGGGATCATTGGCCTGTGGATATAAAATGGATGAGGGCACTGAAATATGTTTGTGCATGTCCAGGGTAAAACAGTGGTTCCAGTCAACGGCGAAGGCAGTGATCTAAGTGTTCCAAAAAATGATGTCAAACGGATGCGGACCTAAATCCTTTGACTTATTTGAAATGTTGTGTGTTTTGTCAATGCGTTTGAACTCTCAGCATTTAAATACATGTTGGATGTTCTTATTTGCATCATTGTAAATCCATGCCTCCCTTTCAAAACCGTGTATTAATCTTGTATTCAGTAGATTTGAAGACGGTTTAAGTCCTTTGTTTTCTCGTTTAGCATTTAAGTGCCAATGATAGCCTTATTGTGCCAGTTGTTTCTGGACAAACAGTGCTTGAAGAGTGCTTCATGACTGTCTTGTGTGTGCATTGTATCATGTTTGCAAGTTTCCAATGACATTGTTTGCGGTTTGCTACATGCCCAGTAATTTATCCTAAGAACAGTATGTGATCCCGATGCAAAAGGGTGCAGCCAATGATGGTCCACCTTTTAAGATGTACTAGGCAGACCAAGAGGAAGCCATAGGGCTTCTCATGTTCTAAATAGAGAAAGGTAGGGTAGTTTAGTCAAGTTTCTTTACTGTAGACTTTTGTTATTTTAGTTAATTGTGTGTTTATTTCAGAAACTTCTAAATTAGTGGTAATGAGGTGTTTTTGTGATCGTGTGCTTTGTGCTTTCTTAGGAGAACTAGGTAGGGTTTTCTGCCAATGCCCTTGTACTCAGGTGGCTTCAGCATCAACCTTCCAGGAGGAAGGCCAGGGGTCAAATCCCCTTGTAGTGCAGTATGGAATGTTGCCTGCCTCTCCTGTTGCAGTGCGGGTAAGTGGGCCTGACTGGCCATACCGAAAAAAAGCATTGATATTTCCATGCTTTTCTTTAATGATCTTCTTTGCTTTTCCTTTGTCTATGTCAAGTTTGGTATCAGAGTAAGTTCTTGCATTTTGTACTTTCTTCTTTTTCCATGGCTGATCGTGGGTGATTGAACTAAAAGGCAGAGGGGCGATCTCTTATTAGATATGGTTCTGCAAGTGGCTACCTTAACACATTGCATAGGGAGTAACCAAGTGTTGATCGTTGGTCAGATGTCCACAGTAGCCTGAGACTTAATTGGAAGGTGACTTAGGTGACGAGGCTGAATAGATCATTCAGATGAATCTCTGGTGGAAGGTGATGATGTTAATCTATTCTATGTGGATGATGAGGCCAGGTAGCACAACCCTAGGGCTCAAGTTGTGGGGTGTGTGAAATGTAGGACATCATCTAGAAATTATATAGATGAGAGGCTAGAAATGATACAACACTACAACTATGAAAGAGGAGTAGAACTAGAAGTTTGGAGTTTGACGGTTAGTTGCATACGAAAACTATTCTTGATTGCCATTTGATAATTTTTATTGATTGGTTGATAAGTGTAGACAGTTTCTTTAAATGCAGAGAATAGGAAGAAATGAATGTGATTTTTGTGAAAGTGAAGCTTAAAGTCTGCAATTTTGTGGGAGCTATTAGTGGAGTCCTGAGTGTTGGTAGGGAACCTAGAATTCAATAGGAGCAAATATAGATAAAGATGAAGGATATGTTCCTAGTGCTTGACTAGAAACAATATTTATTTGATAGGTATGAAAATCTTTGACAAAAAGACGTGACGGTAGATGGATACGCAGATGCATTCAATAACTTGTGCGCAATAGATTAGTTGAATGGGGGAGATTATTATTTCCCAATCTTTCCAGGTTGATAGCATAAATTAGGGAGCATCAGGTGCCACGTGAGTATGGACAGTAGATGGGGCGTTTCAGCTTGTGTTGTGGATCAAAGAACATCTCAAGAAGTCCTGTTGGCTATGCAAGATAATGTTCTTCCATTGGGGCCAACTCTACAGTTGCTTCTTGCTCCCATTGCTGCTCTGGTTGATGAAAAAAGATGGTTCTTATTGCAGTACACCAGATACTCTATTTCTTCATCATCCTTGTCTGTCACACAGCATATCCTAACCTGGATGAGATTCCACCGCTTCAAATTGCTGATGATCTTGCAGAACTCCGCATTGCCTTGAAAATCTGTTTCTATGATCCTCTTCACAGCAACTGGGTTCCATCTGATTGGTTCCTTCCTCTTAACTCTGAATCCGCCATTTTCTGCAAGAAGTTATTTGTGGTCTTCCCAAGCTCCACAATTTTGAACAAGATTGACACAATACTTACGGCCTGGCTTAGAAATCAAATCCAACTCACAGATTGCCAGCTGCTGCCAGTTTCTTCTTCTGTGATCGATCCCACTAGAAACCCAACAAACTTGACAGAAGTACAACAACCACTCCCGCACAGGTCAAGGATGATACTAGAGCAAGTGGCTTTTAGTGCCTTAACCCATAGGTGAGGCAATTGGCAACCCAACTATTCAGGCTATATCTGATCTCGGGTACCAACTCATTTCCAAAACCCTCCAGTATAGAGAATAGAGTAAAAGCAGTCTGTAACGTGGGAGGTATTGACGGCAATAACAGTTTTTTTTTTTGGATATGTCAGAAATAACAGTTAATTTTGTTTGAATCTTCAAACCGGCAGTAAGGCACGCATTGCTGGAAGTGAGGTCAGAGATAGAGTTGGCAGGCAGGAATCGAGTGAAGTGGAAAGTCCGAACTTCTTGAGCCATGCCAGAGATGGGGGGTGATTAGAAACAGGTTATGTTTTCCGAAGCAGGGGAGGCAAGGCCGGAAGGGAGAGAGGGAATTGAGTTTGGATTGGAAGTCATTTAGGCAAGCAAGGAGCTGGGGAGATCGGGGTGTTGGAAGGGAGAGTTGTCTTTGAGGTGTTGAGCAAGGGCGATGCCGTAAAGGCTGAGGTAGGTCAAGGAGCATTGCTGTCTTGTTTCATTATGGTTGGTGTTCTTATTCTTTTGCAATATGAGGAGTCCCATGGGATTCTTTGGACATAGGCCAAATCCCTAAGACATGAGCAGATGTTGGTGGTGGCTAGTGTTAGGACCGAAACCCTTTTGATGCAAGTTCCTGGGGTGTAATAATAAATGTGAAATCATAAATAAACAAACAAGAAATTACAACACAAAAATTTATGTGAAATATTTCAAAACCAAAGAAAAACCATGGAGCCACATAAAAACAATTTCACTGTAATGAAAGATCACAAGCTTTCTCACTCATGCTTTCTCTCTCACTCCATCACAACCCAAAACCATAAGATGAAACCCTTTTCTCACAACCTAAATAAGAAACTATTCTCTCGCCTTGAAGTAACCCTTTAAAGAGGAAATTTAGAATAAACCTTTTTTTTTTTCAATTACAAACCACATGTGCTAACCCTAAACAACCATAGGGACCTTATATAGAACATAGAGGTTGAGCTTGGTAAGAATCCATTTATTCCACGGACTGGTCTGTCAAAACATGCAGCTCGGTTCAGCTGTCCAGGCTGATCCACCAAATAAAGTGGACCCATCAACCTCTCTTTTGGTGTCTTTTCTCTTCCACATCAGCTTCTACACCCAACAATCTCCCACTTGGAAACTGATGAGTCTTCTATGGTGACAACCTCTACAACCGTGTGATGAAACATCTTCCATTCCGTGACCATTTGCAATTCTCATTGTCTTCAACCATGCCCCAACCTTGATCTCTTACGACCCTCCCGATTGGACATATAGATACCCTCGACAATCTTTACCTTGACTTTAACCCTAGCCCCTTGAAGATTTCAACCTTGCTTTCACCCGCATGTTAGTGAACTATGCACCATATACCTGAAACGCACCTTCCCCTCGAACTTGATATTTTTAACCTATTTGCAAACATTGCAAACATTTTATGTGTCCTTCAAGAATCATTGCTATATACACCATCAAGTCAATTCAGTCATGATTCCATCAAAATCGATCACGAACAAACCATATATATAGCTGTCCCGAGTTAACTCAGCTAATTAACTTTAGAGAGATCTTGATCGGTCCTCCCTAAACACAAGAACCTCCTCACCATTGTCTACCACCTAAAAACCTTTAACACTTCTCTTTACACCATTCGCAAAAGAGATTTTACACCAACATTGATTATTCTGTGCACTTCGTTTCTGGCTACCCATCAAGGTCAAATGAATACTTCTTGTTACCATACTCCCCCTCAGACGATTCAATCAATCTTGACAGTTGTCTCCCTTCATTAAGACCAAACAACTTCTTGTGATTTTCATAGCTCCACCTGCAGCTGAATACTTATACCCCTTGGAGTCCAAATGCCTTAAGAATATTAGATTCCTCTGCATCTTTGTGATACACGCCAGTACAAACCACTCCATCAAACATCTTGATCTTTACCATCCTAACACTCGTGATGTCATATTTGGATTCATTATTAAGAGACAAATCCTGTCTTATTTTCCTAAAACGTATCAAAATATTTTCTTTTGGAGCATATATGAACAAGACAACTTGAATCTAATATCCACTCATCTTGAAAAAAAAATATTCTTACATTTAGAGACTGTGAGAGCATCTCTAAGATATTCATTCTGTTCATCTTCCTTTTGTGCCACCACTGCCATAACATTGGGACTATCATCCTTATTCTCATTAACATGTTTTGGACAATTCCTCTTTATGTGGCAAACTCCTTGCAATAAAAACATTACACCTCGCATTTTCTTTTAGACTTGGACCTGTTACTCTTAGATCCCTTCATTGACGACCTTCCTCTTCCTTCCACATTTAAAGTACTCTCTTTCACTAATGAATCACCTGAAGATTTCCTCTGAACCTCATCGCTAAGTATAACTCACCACATCATTAAACTTGAGTGTGCCCGAACCCGAAGAATTATTTAAGGCCATCGCCAAACCATCTCAATTCTCTAGTAAAGAGGACAATAACATCAATGTTCTAACTTTATCATTGAAGTTAATGTCTACTGAAGATAATTGACAGATAATCATATTGAACTCGTTTAGATATTCAACCACAGTCCTTCACCCATCTTCACGCTGGATAACCTCTTCATTAGAAACACTTTATTTGATGCCGATGGTTTCTCATAAATCCGAGATAAGACAACAATGAGATCTTTTTCAGTTTTATCTTTTAAAATATTAAAACCAATTGATGACGATACAGAGAGATGAATTGTACCTAGGATTTTTTTGTCAAGCACCTCTCAATCTAAGTCGGACATTGTCGTAGGCTTCTTCAATTTTCCTCTAAACAACTAATAGAGATTTTTCTGATAGAGATAATCGTTTATCTACATCTTTCAGCATGCGAAATTCTTGTCATTGAACTTCTCAATAACAAACCTTGTGGATTCTTCTCCCGTTGCTTTTACTTGAATTAAGAACTCTTTCAAATCGTAGACATCTGGCTTCTAATGAACCACTAACCGTGAACCTAGAATCACCTCTATCCTCGTAATGACAAACCTGATTTTGTCAAACCTCAGCTCTGATACCACTTGTTAGGATCGAAACTCTCTTGATGCGAGTTCATTGGGATGCAATAATAAACGCGGAGTCAAAAGCAAACAAACAAAAAACCATAACACAAATTTATGTGGAAAACCCCAAAACTAGGAAAAAACTACAGAGCTACACATACACAATTTTACTATAATTGAAAGAGCACAAACTTTATCACTCACATTGTATCACAATCTAAAACCCTGAGATGAAACCCTTTTTTAACATCTTCTCTCACAACCTGGAGAACAAACCGTTATCTCACTTTGAGGCAGCCATTTAAAAAGAAAACCTAGAGTAAACCATTTTCTCTCAGTTATGAACCTCATATGCTAATCATATATAATCATAGAGACCTTATATAGAACATAAAGATCAAACTTGTTAGGAATCCCTTCCCTTCACGGACCTTCTAAACAAATTGCAACGAAACCCACTGTAGGATTGTTTTGCCAAAACATATGGCTTAGTCCAGTTGCCCGGACCGATCCACCAAATAAGGTGGATTGATCCACCTCTCTTCTTGTCTCTTTTCTCCTACACACCAGTCTCCACACCCAATAGCTAGACTGAATTGGCAACTATAAAGGAAAGATCTTACTAATGATAGTGAACACATGTTTTGTCAGGATTTTCTGTGTCTTACCATGTCCTACACTCTAAGGCTGGGTGCATAGGGTTAAAACTGTAAAAATAGTTTTCAAATGAAGAAAATAGGCACCCATAAAAATGGGGTGTATAGAGTTAAAGCCGTAAAAAAGGTGTTTAAATAAACATTTGCCAACTATTTAAAAGGGGGTGATATCTTTTGCGCCGCCCCCCTCTGCAACGCTCGGGAGCCGAGACAGAGGGGGGGGACTCAATTCATTTTTTGGGGGTGAAGTGACAACTCCAAAAGTGAATTGATTCCCCCCCTCTGCCTCGACCCTCGTGCATCGCAGAGGGGGGTGGCGCAGAGGATATCAGGCCATTTAAAAGACGCACCGAATTCAGAAAACCATCACATGTCACCTGTGCTAGAGGTCATGTCTTACATACAAAATCCTGGACAATACATTTGCTCACTAATTTATTAGGGAGCAAATGTTCTAATCCCGATGCTCGCAGACATAAAGGTTGGGAGCAAATGTTCTACTTCTAATTAAAGGGCAGATGTTGTGTCTAGCATTTTCCGTCCGGAATGGTGTCCACGACACTATGGGACTTCACATGGAATAAAATGGGTGGGACATTGAAATTTTATCAAAGTCACACCCATTTTATTTTATTTGAAGCCTCATGGTATCCTAGACGGAAAATCCTAGACAGAACATTTTTTCCGTTGTCTTTTTTTTTTTTTTTTTTGGGGGGGGGAGGGGGTTTAACCATATATACGTCCCAGCTTTTGTGTCAGGGAGCATGGGAGTGGACAATTTGTGAGTAGAACATTTGCTCCCAATTTATTGAGGGGTGCAAATGTCCTGTCCAGATTTGGTGTCCAAGACATCGGTGGTGGATGTCATATGAAATAAAATGGGTGGGAATTTGAAATTACATCCAACTCCCACTCATTTTATTCCATATGAGGATCCTAGACAACATGTATTAAGCTTCATCTCTCTCTCTTTCTCTCTCTCTAGATCTGTTTGTCGTTCTGGTTGCTTTGAGATTTGGTGTCCAAGACATCGGTGGTGGATGTCATATGAAATAAAATGGGTGGGAATTTGAAATTACATCTAACTCCCACTCATTTTATTCTTTATGAGGATCCTAGACAACATGTATTAAGCTTCATCTCTCTCTCTTTCTCTCTCTCTAGATCTGTTTATCGTTCTGGTTGCTTTGAGATGAATAAAAAAGAGAAATGATGTTCTGTTCAGGATGTACCTTCACCCCCTCCTAGGGGAGGTGTGGGAGCCCTACACTTTTGTGTGGGTCCACACCCCTTGTCATGAGGGGTGTGTGTGTGGGGGTGGGAGGGGGCGAATGGTACATCTTGGACAGAACATCTTTTCCGAATGAAGAAATAAAAGGATCTTGAATCGGTTAAAGGTACAGCTGTTACTAACCTGTCATTAAATGGATAGGATTCAGATGAACATTTATGCCAATATACATGGATCTGATGTCAAGTTGAAGTTCAATATGACGGTTGACAGCTTGATATAATATCACTCTACCAACATTCTTCTTTAAATGGGATTTTTACCAAATCAACCAAGAAGTTTTACGTATTAGCCACACAATCAAGTAAAATAAACCTATTTAACAAAACCGGTCTATGACCGATTTATGCATTGTTTTATAATAATGTTTATGTTTTGACTGCATTCAGTTGTTTAGAATTTTTAGGATTTTTAAGGAAATGGATAAACCTAAATTCCTAATTACGATGAACTAAAATTTAGATTGGTGACTTTTCTATCATCCTTAATTCTCTAATTCTCCTTCAAATCGAACTCTATCAAAGCTATGGAAAGGGGAAAAAAGTATATTACTTAATTTCTTTGTTGACTAACAAAACCCATTAAACCTTTTTTTTTTATTGGTATAAATGCTCATTAGATATTTTGATAAATATTTTAAACCCTCTTTGAACTGCTACCGGGAGATAAAAGATGTAAATGGAGTATTGCAAAAAACTCAATTCTCTTGAAGAATAAGAAATAATAAAAGATTTGAGTTTGGTCTCATGATGTGGGTGGATTAGTTACAATTGCCTTTGTTTTATGAAATAAATATGATTCTTAGTCTTGGGATAGAGGCCATTCATACTTAAAAGAGGGTTGGAGATCTCGCAAGAGAGATAAAGTGGATAGTTAGGATAACGCATCGGCTTAGGTGCAAAAAAAAAAAAGAAAAAAAAGTGTGCATCATCAGTCCCAAAAAAGTGATTTACACTTTTTGGGGTATGTTTCACTTTTCGGGACTGATGTGTCAGGCCCTAGTGTTTTACCTCTTTTTTCGTAAGGTCAGGATAGTGGTAGAACTAGAGTGGAAGAGGAAGAGAAAACCACAGAGGGAGAGAGAATTTAGATTTGGACAATTTGTTTTAAATTTCGTAACTGATTTGGTAAAAATTATTTTTTAAAACATTTCCCCTTCTGGGAAGCAATGAACCGAGAATTGTTTGAAGAAAAAAAATCAAAGGCTACGAGGATTAGAGATAAGTTATAAGATCTCACTTTCCTCGAAATAATATCCATCCCCACTTTATAGCAAAAGTAGAGGGAGGATTGTGTCCACTCCCCTAAAAATCGCTAACCTTCGCTCTGTCAGGGGGTGGACACATCAGTGCCAAAAAAGTGATTTAGACCTTTTGAGAGGGAACATATCACTTTCGGTGCTGATGTTAAGGGGAGTAGACACAATCCTCTTTTCCCAAAAGTAGAATCCAAAGACAATAAATGGGTCCAACAAATCTTCGGGATTACTAACCAAACGTGTTTTGATCTGTAAATTTGAAGTCCACCCAGAAATGCAAGTAATAAAACTAATAGAATATTTGATAAAAGAAGAAAAGTACAGAGAATAGGTTTCGTTTTGTGATCTAAAATTCAATAATAAAAATTTTCCAATGAGAAGCTCTTTTACCAATGGCCAATCTGGTTGCCTCAATCTCTTGTTCCGACAACTAATGGGGTTGTTCCCACTGGTTCTCAAATCTCTAAGTGTGCATGTTTCGAAAACTGGGAGCATGTGAGCTACTGAAGCACAATATAAGAGTGTGCTAAGGGATCATTCAAGCTGCTGCTCATTTTTTTTTATCTTTTTTTTTTTTCTCCTTTCGATCAGCTACTGGTGCTCTTCAATGATGAAATGTTAGCATGAGGAAAAAGAAATAGGGATCATATTAAGCAATTCCATGTTTACATGCCAACAAGCTGTCAAACTGTAAGATAGGAGTCCATGTAACTAGAGCATGAAATATAATAATGGGAGGGATCTGAGATCCAAATGGTATCCATTTTCATTGGTTTTTGGATCTTAAAACGGAATCCCTTTTTTATACTCAGTCCATATCTGAGTTTTTCTATATCAGATTTAGGTTGGATTTGGACTACGTGAAGGGTTTTTGACTCAAGATCTTGGTGTAGGATACAAAATGACCCTTTCTATATGCCGTAGAAAAATAAACTGAGTAAAGCAGGGATATTGAATCCAATCCACATAATTTTTCTTATAAAACAATCCAATCCACATTGATCCATGGATTGTAGTAATTAATTTGAATATAGTGATTCAAAGCTTATTGCATAACTTTTACTTGTTTACTTTTGAGTCTTTATAAGAGTTTTAGCTTTTCAATTTTCCTTCTAAAAGTTTTGGACTTAGCTTTATGAAAAGGAAAAGAAACCCTGTGGGGGTTTATAAGCAAAGTGAGGACTTGCATGGGCAAGGACCAATGGGAAAGAAGGGTGGTGTGTGGTTTAAAGTGTTTGTTTGCATCACATGTGGCAATATGTAGTGTATGTGCCATGTGGACCTACCAATTTTATTAATTTTATTTTTAGTTCTTTTGATCTTTAGTCTCTTGACTGTTTGGATACATTGGGAATGACCTGTATGCTGCTGCTATACCTCCTTGCATTAAGGAAACGATCCAACCAAGGGGTGCATAAGATTCAAGGACAGTGCTCCTCGCATGTCTCAATCTATCAATCAATAAGTTTTAGTATTTCTATTCCTACCTCTACTTCATTCTTTGCAGTCCTATACTTCTGTTAAATATTTCAACTAGCAATTATAGCCTACATGATCCATTTTGAATACTAGGTAGGATATGAATTTGTAAGCATGTGTAAGTGTCTGTATCCTCATATGTATTATCTTATGTAAAATTGATATGGATCTAGATCTCGAACATATCATGTAAAATTTAGATCTAGCCTATTCATGCCCCACACATAATACCAATTCACACTTGTCCATTGGCACGAACACCCTCATGTTCCAATGTGACTTGTTACCACATATGTTGTGATCAATACTTTCTCTTGATGCGAGTTCTTTTGGGATGTAATAATAAACAAGCAAACACATAAAACAGATTTACATGGAAAACCCCAAGACTAAGGAAAAACCATGAAATCACATAGAAACCTTTCACTATAATAGAAAAATACAAAGTTACAGATTTTCTTCTTTCTCACATACACATTCTATTACTTCTTCTCACATTCTCTCTCAATCAAGATAGCCTTGAGAAAACTTAAAGAGAAATCCCTCTCAGGCGTTACACCACTCTATCAAACCTTGCAAAAACTCTTGCAATCCCTTTGAGTGACCTCTCACTAACCCTAGATGACCTAAGGGACCTTATATAGATTAGACAAGTTGATCCCACCACGAAACCTAAGTTTCCTGACTTTTTACGGACTTTCTAATTTTTGTTTTGTCGTCGTCGGCTCTAGCCGGGATCAAACCATTACCTAGTCAGCTCATTTCGATAATTTTCTAGTTTATGATCTTTTGAAGTTTATCACTTGAATATGCTCGGATCAATCCGATAGTGCTGGAATTCACTCCTTTAGTTCCTCTTGCCTCATGTTTACATTCGACTCCACTCCAATAATCTCCCACTTAAAGATTGATATTCTCTTCCTGTTGTCTAGTGTCTGTACCTATGATGAGACTTCTTCCATTTTGTGGCCATTTATAATTCTTCTTTTTGTCTTCAATCATGCCCCCAGTCTGATCTCTTCCAGATCCTCCCATTTGACATAAAGACACCTTTAACAATCTCTAACTTGGCTTTAACCTTAGCCCATTAAAGACTTCCCATTGAACCTTGCTTTTAACTGCATGTTTGTCAAGACATCAACCTTTGACATGTGCACCACACTTAACTTCTAGCTCTCACCCTGGAACCCACCTTGGAGAATTATCTACACATGTCCTCATTTTGTGAACACTGCACCATGTACCTGAAACGCACTTCCACCACAACTTGATACCACTTGTTATTATGATATCAGTTGTTGCATACATTGTCTTCAAACACCATAAATTTTTATTGTGGATCATGTCTATAAATACTGCAAACAACCACTAACTATTTTTCTGTGGCCTTTAATATCACTGCTTCACACACCATCAAGTCAATTCGGTCGTACACCCACCGACTCAATCACGGTCAAACATATGTGTAGCTACCCCCAAGTCAACTCAGCTAGTTAACTCCATAGAGGGACTTCGATCCGTTATCTCCAATCATAGAAACGTCATCACCATCATTTACCACTTGGAAACCTACATCACCTCTCTTTGCTACATCCACAAAAGAGGCTCTACACCAATGTTGGTTCTTTCATGCATTCCGTTTCCAACTACCCATCAAGATCAAAGAAGTACCATTTCTTAACATACTCATACTTAGACAATATAATTTATCATTACACCTATCTCCCTTCATTAGGACCAAATAGTCTTGTGTGATTTTCATGGCTCCACCTGTAACTAAATACCTATAGCCCATGGAGTCAAACCGGCTTAGGGATATCAGAATCCTCTATATCTTTGGGACATATATAACATCACCTAAAGTACGAACCACTCCATCAAACATCTTGATATTGTCTTAACATCCGTGATGTCACATCTGAAACCATCACTAAGAGATACAAAATCGGTATTTTTTTTCTTGGAGCGCATCAAAATATTCCCTCTTGGAGCATATATGAACAAGACAATCTGAATCTAATATCCACTCATCATAAGAAATAGTGTTCATACATTTGGAGATTGTGAGAGCATCTCAAAGAAATTTCTCCTATTTTTCTTCCTTTTATGCCACAACCATCATAACATCACCACCGGGACTATCACCATTGTTCCTGTTAACACGTTATGGACAATCCCTCTTTATGTGGCTAAACTCATTGCAATAAAAACATTATACCTCATCTTTTCATCTGGACTTCGATTTAGCACCCCTAGATCCCTGCACTAACGACTTTTCTCTTCCATCCACATTTAAAGGACTCTCGCTCACCGATGAATCCCTCGAGGACTTCCTCTGAACCTCCTCACTAAGTATAACACTCATCATCACATCATCAAACTTAAGTGTGCCTAAACTCGAGAAATTACTTAAGGTCATCACCAAACCATCTCAACTCTTTAGAAAAGAAAATAACAACACCAATGCCTTATCTTCATCCTCAAAGTTGATGTCTACCGAAGATAACTGGCTAGTAACCATATTGAACTCATTCAAATATTCAGCCACATCTCTGTCTTCACCCATCTTCATGTTGAATAACTTTTTCATCAGAAACACCTTATTGGACACTGATGGTTTCTCATACATCCAAAACAAAGTGGCAATGAGATCTTCTGTGGTTTTTTCCTTGAAAATATTAAAATTAACCGATGACGATGGAGAGACGAATCATACATAAGGCTCTTTTGTTAAGCACCTTTTAATCTGATTATGACATTGTCTTTATCTTCTTCGCTTTTCCTTTAAGTGACTGATAGAGATTTTTCTGATATAATACATCCTTTATCTACATCTTCTAATATGTGAAATTCTTACCATCAAAATTTTCAACAGAGAACCTTGTGGAATCTTATTGCTCTCACTTGAATCAATAATTCTTCTAGAATCACAAACTTTAGCTTCTTATTGAACTATTAACTGTGAATCTGGAACCGCCTATTTCCTTTTGAGTGAAAAACTTGGCTCTGATACCACTTGTTGGGATCGATATGCCTCTTGATGCGAGTTCCTTTGGGATGCAATAATAAATGTAGAATAGATAAGTAAACATACAAGAAACCACAAAGACAAAGATTTACGTGAAAAACCACGGAATCACACAAAAACTTTTTACTATAATGGAAGAATACAAAGCTACAAGTTTTCATCTTTCTCATACATACACTATCACAACCTACAATCTTTGAGAAACCTATTTCTTTTTTCCATTCTCACATTTTCTCTCAACTAAGAGAACCTTAAGAAAACACAAAAAAATCTCTCTAAAGCCTTACAACACTCTCTTAAACCTTGCAAAAACCCTTTCAATTCCTTTGAGTAACTTCTCACCAACCATAGGCGATCTAAGAGACCTTTATAAATCATACAAGTTGATCCTACCATGAAACTTGAGTTTTTTTTAACTCTTTATGGACTTTCTAAGTTTTCTTTCATCGCCTTTGGCTCAATCCGAGCTCGAGCTAAGATTGAGCTGTTGTCAGTCAGGTTAATCTAACTACATTCTGATTGATGATTTTTTGCCGTTTGTGTCACTTGAATATGTTTATATTGATCTAGCATTGCTAGAACTCACTCTTTTGGTTCCTCTCACCTCTGACTTACATCAAACTCTACTCCAACAACACATTCATGTAATTGTATGTTTTTTTGTAGCACTTCCTTTGTCATGACAATTCCATTATGGGTTTTTATTCCTTGCAAAACAACAATGGATTTGTTCAGTCTTGAATCCCTTAAATGGAGAAAAATGGCTTCATACTATGTAAACATATCATGAAAATGGTTCTGCGGTTGGGATGGCAGTGTTGAATTGCCAAATCTAAGCTATAAGAAAAAGGTTTCTAGGTGAATCATTCATGCTATTTCACCAAGTTACTACTCATTGTAACAACATGGAGGGACGAAGTGACTGATTTGGAACGTCCACTAAGTAAGAGACCTGTATTTGTCACATGTTTGGTTCCCTATGCACATCGGTTGTATGACTTACCATGTATTCGACTGCTGCCCTCTTCACATTATTCTTCCAAATGTCAAAGTTTCTTATTTTATTCAAATATGCTCAAGAAAAGAAGGCTTTTCTTTTCCACGTAACAGAGGGTTATTGGTTGAATTTACCGTGGGAGGATAGGATGTCAAGGCAAAACTTTGTAGGGTTTCAATCATTTCCAACCTACATGGAGAGATATCACACCAGTACCAATCAATGTATGACACAATGCTTGACAAAGGGCGCCTCGGTAAAAATAAATGGGGTTGATGGTCGGTGTTATATACAATATATTAGCATCTATGAAACCACTAATGCCAAGCAAAGAAAATTCTGATGGATCAAAAAGAAAATTGAAAAAAAAAAAAGTGAACCGTATTGATTGGATAGATGAAAGGAAGAATAAAGGTTTAGGTGGATTAAGGTTTAGGGATTTGACAAAGGATCCTTTTTTGGGGGGGGGGGAGGGCTGGTGGTGGTGTTCAGTGCATGCCATGTCACCAAAAATTAAGAACTCCCTCAAAATCTAAAACTCCATGCAACGTGGCATGCACTAACCGACGGTTGCTGCCAAGGGTTTTTTTAACTGCAGAGGATCAGTTGCCTTGGAGATACTCACACCTTAGCCCTATTAGCAAAGCATGCTTGTAGATTAGGAGATTATTTAAATTTTCTTTGGGCAAAGCTATTGAAATTTATACGTCTCTAAAGTAAATTTTTTAAAAGCAAAATGGAAGGCAAATAATTCAAAGGCGTGGGAGAGTATAATAACAGGAAGGGACTTTTCATTGATGGGCATAAGATGGAAAGTTGGATGGCAAGTTATTTGATTCTTGGATCCAACCACAAACAAATTTAAAGTAACTTCCATTATACCCAATAATTGCAAAGTTAATAAAGTAATGGGTACAATTAATTTGGAAAAAGGGCGAAGGGGACATCAGTAAAATTAGTGAATTATGTTTTTGAAACTGAATTAAAATAGAAAAAAATTCCCTTCTTCCATGTACCCCATAACAAAATACCTTGATATGGCTCCTAGATCAATACGGCAAGTTTTCAATTAAGTCAGCTTATCATTCAGTTGTTGGTAGACAAAGTCTTCTATCTAGTTCTAAATCTTATGCACTACCTAGTTGTCTTGAAAGGGGGTTTTCTGTGATTTTTGTAAAAAATATTTTGAAATTCTTCTTCATTTTAGGCGTTTGGTTGCCAAGAAAGAGATATTCTTGACTTATGTGATTATTTTTTATCGGAGCTCCCCATTTCATTTTATACAAAACTTGCTTGAAAACCCTCCATTCCACATGAAAAAAGGATATTGATTTTCATTATCACGAAACCAAACAACAAGGGTACATTTAGATTTGTGGAGTTGAAAGAGAAGAAATGGAATTGGGTGATCCAAGTCTATTTTTGCCGTTTGGGTTGGTTTTAAAACAATAACAACCTAATTGGACAAAATCCATGCCGAATTTAAAGCCCAATTATGTTGATTTTAACCGAGTACAAAGTGGGTGTTATTTCTAGGTATGAGAAGGGAGGGGGAAAGAGCGAAAAATATTAGGTACGGAAATCAGCATTTCCTGATGTATTAGAATGGCATCAGGGGGTGGATGCATCATCATTGAAAAGTGATAAGCACCCCCCAAAAAGTGAAAGTCACTTTTTGACACTGATGTGTCAGTCCCCTGATGTCATTCTAATACATTAGGCAAAACTGATTTCCGTACCTAATCCGAGCTTGGGAAAAAGGGTTTTCTCATGTAGTAACAACCATAATAAAGATTAAAAAAAAAGTTATTTACTTGAAGAAAAATTATGATCTCTCATAATGAAAGAAAAATGGTCTTTTCACGTGAGTGAAAAAAGTGAAGGAAAAAAGTGTAATAAAATTAATGGTTTGGGTTTTAGGTAAAAGTTTTAGTAAGAAAGATTTTTATATCTTTACTTTTTGCGTATAGGAAAAATGGATATCTCTGTGGACATAAACATTTTGATTGAATCACATAAAAATCATTGTCTTGTGTGATCAGATTTTTTTGCTGTTGTTTAATTCTTTATTATACAAATCGTTAGTGGTTTCAGCCATTATCTTGTCATGTGAAATTTTATGACTACTTCTATTGCACCAACAAAGAGAAGTACAATTAAATTAAAGGGGAAGATGAGGTTTAATGTAAGCAACATTTTCATCTCAGAGAGTCGATTGCACCATGAAATTAAACGATTTCCTCCCATTATTTGTATTTTTTTTTTGAAGAACATCATTTCTTCCTGTCGTAGGTGGACCCAAGAACCTTCTTCTCACTATATTAACCATCTATCTCAATGGAGAAGACCAAAAATCGTAACAGCTTGCTTCTCCAACAGTAAAAACTTGACACTATTGTCGATTTTACTACCCTTTAATCGATCTGGTTATTCGGTCAGTTTTTCCGTCCTTCATCTTCTTGTTCTTCACGCTTGGGTGAGCCGTGATTCAAACCATAACCCAATTCCTTGATAATTATTTTAGGCATCCAAACAACAGATTTCTAAATTCCTAGAATTCAATTACGTGGATTTGAATTATGCAAAATTCAATTCATAGGCTATCTCCAAATCAATAAATCCAAAATGTAGTCCAATAAAAAGCAATTAAAGTGACAAATATCTTGTGTAATTTTCTTTTCTACTCTTTTATATTCAATTCAAGATGAGAACTCAAAGAAAAATTCAGGAGAAAAGAAAATCCAAATGGATTGGCCTTGGATTAGGTGCAAATGAATTTCATGCAAACAGGTGCAAATCGTATCAAGTGTCTGACGCATCAACACTGAAAAATGATTTACACTTTTTAGGGGCACACTTATCACTTTTTGACGCTGATGTGTTTGCACCTTGGTGCCATTTGCACCATTTGTACAAAAATTCATTTGTACTTATCCAAGCCGAAATGGACCCTATTTGTCCACCTCATATATAACCGAAATCTACCTTTCATTCCCTTGTAAAATGCTTTGAGGTTAAAAATTATGGTTAGCCCCTCATTAATCTGTAGAGTAGATACAACCCCAGTTGAGAGTTTCTAGAGTTAGCGAAGGGCAAACTTATGCAAGAAATTGACATTAGCTTAGCCTAAAGTTGGGGGGTGACCATTTTTTTCTTTGTTTTTGTAAAGGAACTGCTAGTTGCACCTCAACATTTTCTGAACTCATCTTATTTTTTTTCTTCTTTTATACCCTTCCCATCATCCCTCTCTTGTCAAAAACACCCTTCCTTCCCACACCTCCGGCAACCACTCCAGCGTTTGGCGGTTGCAGCGACCCTCCGACCCCCCTCCTCTCTCTCTCTCTCCCTCCCTCGCCCG
>JAOXJP010292669.1:0-18727 GCA_025762735.1 Platanus orientalis | reverse complement strand
TTAAAGCCCCCACACCTTACTAGTTGAGTACCACATTTCTGAATCGAGAGGTTGAAATGTTGAAAGATTATATTCATCAATAACAAAAAAAAAAAAAAAGGCCCAAGTATGAATGCACTATTATGTGTGATAAATGGACAACAAAGACCAAAAACCCGTTACTAAATTTCATGATAAATTCAAATCACAACATGATATTCCACAAGTCAATGACCACCACAAGACATAAGAAGACGAAAGAATACCTATTCAAGCTTATGGATAAGGTGATTGAAGAGATTGGGGAGAGACATGTTGTCCAGATCGTGACAGACAATAAAGCAAGTTTCAAGGCTACAAGAAAGTTATTGATGAATAAGAGAAAAGTTTTGGAAAATCATTGATGCAAGATGGGATAACACACTCCATAATGACCTACATAAATAACCTCTCTTACAAAATATATATATATATATATTATTGTTTACCATTGCATGTTCCAATGTATTGATTTTGATAAAAAAATTTTGATGTTTATGTGGCAGCCAACTTTTTAAATCTCGCGATGCAATATAGCAAGGGGCTATCATCTCATGTGAGTTAAAACTTGGTGTGTAGAATGCAATTCAAAAATTAGAGCCCGATGTTATCAAACAAGATCAATGTATGGGACAAGTTATATTTTATTCTATTGATATAAAGGGTGTTGTTATTCAAAAAATATATATATGAGATTTATGAGTTAACTAATTTCCTACTTAACACAATGAATATAGTTGCAAAGTTCCATAGATATGAAGGGAGAGTTTTGCTCAAGTCTGGCTCAACACGCTTGACAGACATGCTTTCCATGTTTTGTCTATATAATCAGATAATATAATATTTTTTAATAACTAGGTTTATGTGAAGTTCTAATAATTTTATATATTTTTGTACTATACAACCAACTGGTGGGATAACTATGAAAAAGATGCATCCCCAACTAAGGGACATTGCAATCAAAATCATTAGCTAGGTGTGCTCCTCTTCAAGACGTGAGAAGAATTGGAGCATGTTTAATTTCATACTCATAAGAACAAGAAATCGTTTAAAAATGAAAAACCTCCACAAACTAGTGTATGTTCATTATAACATCTGGTTGAAAATCAGAAACGTAATGAATAACAATCCTAGGGAGGATGATTATTACAACCTAATCGACTTGAGTCATATATTTGAAAATAATGACACACTGACGACTTGGTCTCGTGAATTGGAGGGTCCACTGCTTGATGAGTAAGAAAATGATTGGTTTGAAGACACATTGGTGAAAGAGGAACAACAGGCTAGTACTAATAAGGGTTTTAGTTTTAAGCGTTATGATGATGATGATGACCTATATGCGGAGACCCAAGTTATATTTTATACCCATGATGTTTATGCGAACGAGGATGCAACTAGAGAAGATGTAGTAGGTGTGAGTGGGAGTAGTACTATAGGGGGGCCTACTAGAGGAACAAGATCTAATGGCAATTCACCATGTGGTCATGATGGTGATGGTGGTAGCGGTGTTGTTGATCCGAGTGTTACTGGTGGATCTTTGACGCTGTGTGGATTTACAAAGTATGATTTCAGATTTATATCTACACACGATACTGATCATGGCATTCGATCGCCACTAACTCAACCGTCTCAGCAAACCGGTGGTTCTACTTATAGTAGGCGACAGCAAGATGGATACACTGATGATGTGGACACACAGATGCATTTCATGGATGTGAGCGGTATTAAATCATTCTCACATGATAGTAGATTTCAAGGTAGACATTGTCGCTCCCATGATCAACAGGGGGCATGCTAACGAGTCAAGCTCTACTAGCCAATATTGTCCACCATATATAGATTTCTTTCCACCACCGATGCATTTTGGAAGGCATGTTGGTGAGTCCAGCTCTAGTAGCCAGTCTTATCCACCACAATTTATGAATTTGTTTCCACCACCAATGCAACTTGAAGAGCACGTTGGCAACTCAAGCTCCAACCAATCTTATGTACCACCATTTCTTGATTTTTTCCTACCATAGATGCATTTTGAAGAGAATGTTGGCGACTTAAGCTCTAGCCAATCTTAATCACCACTAGGTTCACCACAGATGCAATTTGGAATTGGAGAGTATAATATCCCTATTCCTCAGGTACATCCACCATATCCAGTGATTTGTTCCATCATTAGATTCATCTATAGCATTTGGCCCTAGACCTACAAAGTTAGAGTCAAGTTCTAGAGGAAATCATCGCCATCGACGTCGTTGGCATCTTGATGTTGAATTCCAGACCCAGCTCCTCCACCACCCCAGGTCCATGATCTTCCACCATCTACAGGAAAGAATCAACCTCAGCCTATTCAAGAACACAATTTTGGAGAGTTTATAAGTTTTCACTTCCATTACAATGAACCACGTGCAATACCATCTCTATACGTTCAGGAGTATCACCGAGATATTAATGATAATTATGTCCCTGATCCACTGTGGTGTCCATGATGGAAATTCTAACACCATGGTAGGTATGTTTATATTTTTCATCATTATTTTTATGTTATTATGTATGGTTTGATTTTTATGCACTATAAGTAATCATATTGGATGTCTGCTTATGAAATATACAATCTTGATCTTTATACATACTCGTAACAATGTTTATATATGTATAAATGCACCTAACATACCTAAAATTGAGTTTTTTATTTCAATCTTTTTACGAAAAACATTATAAGAATATTAAGAACTTTTTCGGAATTTTTTTGCATTTGATCAGTTTCAAACCGAACGATCCACACTTGGATCGCTGAGCCATGATTTGATCCGAACGATCCGATCCCATCCCATATTGGTTTTGGACCTAAACGATCCAAGTTTTTGAACCATGATAGTATAGATAATATACATGACACTTATACCCTCAATACAATGCATCTCAACACTCCCCCTCAAGCTGGTGAATTGATATTCAACATTCCCAGTTTGTCTACAAGATATGAAAACTAGGCACCATAAACTCCTATAGTAAATACATCTGTAACTTGATGCTTTGTCTGAATGAAAGGCATGCATTTGCAACCTGACTTAAGGTGATCCTTCATGAAATGTCGATCTATTTTCATATGCTTAATTCTATTATGTTGTATTGGATCATGTGCAATACAAATGGCAACCTTGTTATCACAAAAAAGACTCAGAGGTGTTTTCACTGAAAACCTAAGTTCAGCTACTAACATTTTCAGCCACAGAAGTTCACATATTCCATGTGCCATGGACTAAATTCAGCTTCTGCACTCGACCTTGCAACCAATGATTGCTTCTTACAGCGCCAGGTGACAAGATTACCCCAAACAAAAAAGCAATTGCTAAAAATAAATCTACAGTCTGTTAAAGTACCAGTCCAATCTACATGAGTGTACATCTCCACTCTGTGATGATCATGTTTATTATAGAGAACACCTTTCCCTGGACAGCTCTTTTCCATATGATTTTGAGGAGCATGCATAAATTGGCTAATCATACTCACAACATATGTGATATCTAGTCTTATCAAAGATAAATATAAGAGACGTTCCACAAGCCGTTGATATCTGCCCACATCTACCAATCTCTCACCGTCATCTTCTTTAAGTCGATGATTTGACTCAATAGGTGTAGCACAAAGCTTACATCCAGGCATTCCAATCCCTCAATAAGTCTATTGCATACTTCATTTGAGAGAGGAAAATCCCATGTTTTGACTTCACAACCTTGATCCCACGAAAATACTTTAGCGAGCCAAGATCTTTTAATTTCAAAATCTTTAGTCAAACTACCTTTGAATCTTGCAATTTGCGTTTCATCATTCCCTATGACAACTATATCATCCACTACACTATAAGTGCCATCACCCTTTGTCCTTACCTCTTAAAAAAAAAAGTGTATATTTTGCCTGACATTGTTTACAGCCATTCTTTACCATGGCTAGACCGAACCTCTCAAACCAAGCATGTGGTGACTGTTTCAGCCCATACAAACCTTTCTTCAACTTACATAGTCTCTATAGAACACTTGGCATTTTTAAAACATGGTGATGTATCCATATACACTTATTCTAAATCTCCATGTAGAAAAGCATTTTTGACATCAAACTGAAGTAGTGGTCATCCTTAATTTGCAAGTAAAGATATCAATACTTTGACAGAATTCACTTTTGCCATTGGAGCCAAGGTCTCTTAGTAGTTAATGCCAAAAGTGTGTGAACCCTTTCGCTACTAGACGGACCTTGTATCTATCAATTGAGCTATCTAACTTGTGTTTCATTGTAAATACCCACTTACATCCAACTGTCATCTTCCCTTTAAAAAGATCTACTAACTCACATGTATGGTTTTTTTTCAATGCACGCGTATCTTCCTCCATAGCAGCCCTCCATGTAGGTTGTGAGAGGGCTTCAAATACATTACGGAGAACAAATACAAAAGACCAGTAAACAGAGAAACTGCAAAAAGAGGGTGACAAGGCATGATAAGATACAAAATTAGCCATAGGATGTTTAGTACATGATCCAACACCATTCTAAGAATAAGAGGTTTATCAAAATCGTCCAAAGACTCAAGAGATGAAGAAGGATTACCTGCTTCAAGAGATGGATCCCAAGAAGATTCCTAGATGGGAACATGAAATTGACCATGGTTCTAATCACTTTGTTTCTTCCTTCGAGTGTACACTTGTAGTTCAATCTCCCCCTTCCCACTGACACTAGCACAATCAAAATGATACGAAGGAACAAGAATAAGAATAGGGAGTGGAATAGAAAAAGACAACTCTTCACCTAACTTCTCCCCCTGAAGAGATGTCTTACCAGATAAAAAGAAATGAATTGACTCAAGAAATGTCATATACCTGGAAACAAACTTGCGACGGGTAAGAGGATGACAACATTTGTACCATTTCTGATTTACAACATAGCCCAGAAAAACACATTTAAGTGCTTTTAGGTCTAACTTAGTGCGATCAAATCTATGTACATGAACATAGCAAATACACCCAAATGTTTTTGGAGGAAGGGAAAATAAGGCAGTATCCGGGGGAAGAACTTCTAAAGGTGACTTGTAGAAAAGAGCACGTGGGGACATTTGGTTCATAAGCTATGCAGCAGTGAATAGCATTAGACCCAAAGGTCATAGGCACATTCATGGTGAACATAATTGAACGAGTAACTTGAAGAAGATGTTTGTTTTTAAATTTAGCTAATCCATTTTGCTTAAGAGTACCCCTACATATGGAAAGGTAGACAATAACAAACTCATCAAATAATGAAGAAAGATTACTAGACAAATACTCCCCACCATTGTCATACGACTCATACAATAGTATACGAAATTTGCCATTATACTGGGTGACAATCATATAATGAAAAGAATTGAATGCAATACACACATCACTTTTACTATTTAGTAGACAAACCCACGTAGCTCTAGAATAATCATCCACAAAGGTGACAAAATATTTAAACCTAAACAACGAAGTAGTAAGGGCAAGACCCCATACATCAGAATGTACAATGGAAAAAGATGACAAACTTCGAAAAGTACTGATAGGATAAACAAACCAACAATGTTTTGCCAATTAGCATGGTTCACAATGAAGAACAAAAATAAGAAAAACAAACTAAAGAAACATCTTTAGTAACAAAGAAAACGAAGGGTTGCCAAGTCTATGACGTCACCGTAACAACCCACCTCAAGAGGAAAAAGAGATGTTCCTTTTAATTACCAATGATGTTACTATTGTATTGGAATCCAAAAAATAAAGAACATCCTTCTCATGTCCATAACAATCGTCTTCTTCGTCACCAAGTCCTAAAACAAATAATGAGAGGGAAAAAATGTGACAATGCAATTTAGATCCTTGGTGAGTTGATTAATAGACAACAAATTTATTGTAAAATTAGGAACATGAAGTACAGAAGACAAAAGTATATCGGATGTGACAAGAATATCTCCCTACCCAACAGTAGAGGAATAGGATCCATCCGCAAAGCAAACTTTGTCCTCCCCAGAGCTAACTTGATATGAAATAAAAAAGAAAAACATAACAATCATATGATGAGAGGCTCCTAAATCTATGATCCAAGGACTCTGAGGAGTAGAAATAAACGTAAAGGGTTGATACTAGTGTACATGAATGAGCAACCGATGATGTAGAGGTTGCCGAAGAAGGCACAAGCTCAAATATGAAACATCGGAAGGCCTCAATCTCCTCCCAAGATAAACCACCATCATCAAAACCATCACTAGAAGAGATAAGAGATGTAGATGTTACGGTATGTGCAGTAGACTTGCTACCTCCAAAATAGTGACCACCTCTACTACTGCCTGAACCACCTCGTTAAAAAGTACATAGAGGTTGTTTCTGGGGATACCCATGGAGATCCCAACAATACTCCTCCGTGTACCTGAACCGACTACAATGATCACATTTGAGCATGTCTCTGTCAAGCAAAGTATTATTAAACTGGCTGCCATGCCCACACACGCTCCTTGCCAAACTTGACGTTTGACTAGCTTCTAACAATTTCTAAGTGGAGATTATCAACCACAAGTCACAAACAACACTTCTTAAACACTAGCACACAAGTACGTCACACATGGTTACTGAAACACTCGCATAACAAACCACTTCTAGTAGAGGCAAAGAACCAAACACCTTGATTGTACATTATAGCTCAACTTAAACCACCAAAAAAAGAAACACACAAACTACAAGAAACACAATAAGAGCTCCAAAAAATCTTTCACAACACAACTACAGAAGGCTACACAGCCTATCAATCAACCAATACGACACCGCACCAACTAGAATATATAGAATCCACCCACATCAACACCCGCCAACTAGAACATATAGAATCCACCCACATCAACACCCGGAAGAGCTAAGAACATACCTAGAAACATCAAAACCACCACCACAGTATATTACCATATGCTAGCATATAGAACCAGTCACCAATCATCAAAAACTAACCCCACAATGATCCCCAATACTGTCGCCGTAAAAAAAAGTCCCATAAAGAAGGAAAAAAAAAAAATCGAACTCCAAGGGGGGGAGGGGGCAATAATACCAGTGGAGAAAAAAATTCATATTTCACTAGATAAATATTGAAATCAAGTGAGAATTTTTTTTTTTTTTTTGGTAGCGTTTCTATGATATGAGAAGCAAATCGGTAAAAATTATTCCCCAAAAACACAGCCAATCAATCACACCATTTAAAAAACTAAAAACTGGAAATTTCTAGCTATTTCAAAGAAAAATCCTCAAAAATCTATCAACTTGCTCAAACACTATTAGAACGATCTCTAAAAAATTGTAGAAATAGAGATCTATCAATTCCATCAAAACTTCACACACCTTGTAGGATGTAATGTGACGGCCAAATTTTTCTCTTTGATACAACCGTGCAGCATCCCAACCAATCACCAAGCCAATGTCAGCCTTATAGCCATTTACGCCCTTTCACTAGCCCGTCAACATGCACTGACAAGGATACTACTCACCACAAGCACCGTCACACCAAGCCTTAGTTGATCATCCCACAAACTACTTCCATGCATCGCTACGACGCTCGCCCCACTTGTAGGGTCCTTCGTATCATCGCCGCCTAAGCGTGCAACTAGTCATCCACTTCGGTGCCCATGTTGTGTCATCGATACGCATCTCAATCGATCACAGAGTCATCCGCTTGCAGCACTGAAGGCCCAGCATGCCTACAGCACATCCTCGAGCTGCCACTCAAGACTTTAAGCCCACTGACGACCATGGCACCCTATACACATACCATGTCGTCCCATGCAAGACGTCGCCCCAAGTCTTGCATTGCCACCAATATGGTTGTCTAAGGCCAAGCCAAGATTTTTTCTAGCATAAGGACCAAGGACACCCGAGCACCAAGGCCCCGAGATAGCCCACTCAACTGCCTATATGCTGCCACTATTGCATACAGCATATTAGTAGCGCATCCATAGAAAAGCCACCGGCTCACACCAAGCGTGCAATGCCACCACACCGGATTCCCAAGCATTGTCCCATGAGGGAACCCAACCCCTATAGGAACTCTAGGCAGCACCTCCGTACATGCCAAGAGCCGCACCAACCATGCCTTGGCATGCCTCTTACCCATGTCAAGGGCATGGGTGCCTTAGCACCCACCCCTCCTCAAAGTGTATGCTAAGCCCTTCATAGATTGCCATAAGGGAACACCACTGGATACAAAAAATTACATTCTACCTTATTACAGAAATGCTACCACACCACACACCAGGCCGCCCATGCCACAACACACGCCAAGACTTGTCTATGACAGTGTAGATGCCGACGTCTGCCCTAGACTTGTTGACATTAGTAGCGAAGGAATCCCAGTATCTCCACTATGTCCTACTTTGACACCAAGTTGAATGACAAGCTTCGTGTAGGTTAAATGGAAAAAGGAAGAAGAAAAGAGGAAAGAGAAGTGATGGAGAAAACGTATGTGTAGAGCGTCTCTCTACACTTTAGATTTTATTTATATATGAGATATTAGGTCTATACTATATGGTATAGCATAGTCTATGTACATGACATTTATACCCTCAATACGATGTATCTCAATCTATCCCCCAACAAAATGTTTTATATAAGGACAAAGAAACCCATCCAACATGGGAGCTTTATCATCTTATGATTCCTAGATCACCTTTTTTACCTCACCCTCTTCAAAGGGTCTCTCAAGCAAATTTTTGCTTCTCATATAACCATTTGAAAGACATACCATCATCCATTCTAGGTCTAAATGTCCAAGGATCAATATATAACTCCTCATAAAATTCCATTGTATATCCAATCCATATTTTTAACTCCCTCACCCGGACTCTGGACTACTATTTAGATCCTCCTAGAAACAACCATTCAATGGAAAAATGCATGTGTTGTGGTCCCTTTAAGCCATTGGACCTTAGCTTTACGTTTCCATTTCACATCCTACATGAATGTCAGTCCCCAATGTTCCTACTTTAATTCCACCCTAAACCTTTCCTCTTCTTCCGAGAGCTACCTCCCTTATCCTTCTTATCCCATTTTACAATAGACTCCACAATCACCACAGTTTTTCTGCTCAACACTACCAAACAAACTAAGGTTCCATTCCTTCAAGTGTTGGTTAAGAAACTTCAACTTAACCCTCAACACCAAACCGAGCCTCCCTACCACCCAAAAGGACCACCACCAGCCAGCCACCAACTCAACGAAGCCTAAAAGCATAAGCCACATATTATCAAATTTAAATGTCCTACGACAAGAAGAAAAGAACCCTCCATTGGCATAATACAAAGGTGATTAGAGATGGTCTATGGAGTGCGTCAACACTTGCTAAGTCAAAGTGATCGTCCATTCATTAGAATTAGAAACCAAGAAATGATCCAACTTATAATACAGTCATACTTGAGTTGTTTCGCATATTAAACAAGGTGAATTGCACCCCAAACATAGAAAGGTCACAAAACTCATTGCCATCAATGAATTCACAGAATGCCTCAATCCCCCTAGCACTCCTTGAGCCTCTACCTATTTTCTCTATGAATCTAACCTCATTGAAGTCCTCCCCCTGCAGAACAGACAATCCCAACGAGCTTTAATATTCTACAACTCTCCCAGAAAATGCTTATATAAAGCCCCTCCATCGGCCCATAGATGCCTGATAGGAGCCATGCAAAATCATCTCCCTTCAAACGATATTTTAAAGAAACTGAATAAGGCCCTAAAGCCAAGTAGATATATAAACCTAGTTAAGGATTTATATGATGGAGCGATAACTAGTGTTGGGACAATCAGGGGAGAGACAAGTGAGTTTGTGATCATAGTAGGCTTCAACCAGGGGCCAGCGTTGAGTCCATACTTTTTTTCCTTAGCTATGGATGAGTTGCTAGGCATGTACAAAAGGAGGTGCTATGGTGTATGTTGTTTGTTGATGATGTTGTGTTGATTGATGAGACTAGAGAGGAGGTAAATGCCAAGTTAGAACTACGAGGAGATGTTTTAGAATCAAATGGTTTTAAGATAAGCCGGACTAAAACAGAATATATGGAATGAAAGTTTAGCAAAAATAGGAGTAGAAATGAGGAGTAATTAGAATTGATAACCAAGAGATACCTCGGAGTGACCATTTTCGTTATCATGGTTCAATCATGCACAAAAAGGAAGATATTGTAGATGATGTTGCTCATAGAATTAGAGTGAGATGGTTGAAGTGGAGAGGTGCTTCTAGAGTGTTGTGTGATAAACGGATATTACTAAAATTGAAAGGAAAATTTTATCAGACTAGCCATGCTTTATGGAGCAGAATGTTGGGCAGTCAACAAACAACATGTACATAGAATGAGTGTGGCTGAAATGAAGATGTTGAGATGGTTAAGTGGCAAGACTATAAATGATAGAATTAGGAATGAATCCATTCACGGGAGCTCAAGTGTAGCACCAATAGGTAGTGATAAAATGAGGAAAAATCGACTGAGATGGTTTGGTCATGTGCAACGAAAACCACTGACTGCGCTAGTGAGAAGTGAGACCATCCAAGTTGAAGGTGCTAGAAAGACAAAAGGAAGGCCAAAATTGACCTGGGTTGTAGTATGGAGAAACATGGCCGCTTGTAATTTAACGGCAGATATGGCCCTAACTAGAGTGGAATAGAGAAACAGGATTCGTGTAGCCGACCCCAAATAGTTGGGATAACGTTGTTGGTTGTTTTTTTTTTTTTAATAAGCAAAAAATATTACCAAACCCAAAAACAGAAAAGAATGTATGAGAAATACAACCCAGACCGAAAAGCAAGCTACAACTACGAAATTAAACAAAGACAATAGCATCCCGATCAAAAATCCAGTAATGATATTTAAAACCTTGGAAGATTAGGGAAAGAGACACCCAACAAAATATTTTGGGCAGAAGCTTGTCCTGATTCTTCAAAAGCAACACCGCTGAGTCTTCAAAAAATCCTTGCATTTCACTCACTCCATATACACCAGCACACCGCAAAGGGAACACAGTCCCAAATAATTTTCCCTCTTCTACTCAGGACGCTGCCAAGACCAACCTTGCAGCCAGCAATCAGTCCTTTACTGAGCCCAGTAAGACCCAACTCAGCCTGCCCAACATAGACCACCATTACGAAAAGGCAGCAGATCAGTGGATGAAGAGGTGGCTGACAGACTGAGCCTGCTGGCAACACCCTAATTGAGAAAGGAGCTAACCTAACAGCTGATGCCTTAAATATAATCCATTCCAGGACACGTAAAAACAGATCACCATTGGCTGGAAACTATGTCATAATGTCCTAAAGTTATTCATCAAAAAAATCCCTATAAATAAAGATGTGACAACCTTTTACCATTCAATTGTTACAGTAAGATAAGCTTTACCAATAAACATTTCTGTTTTCTTTAATTTGCCCTCAATTGGTTCTCTCATAATTGTTATGAAATGGATAAATAAATATGAATAGAAAGTTCTGTACCTTTGGCACAAACAATTCAAGAAGATAACTACAATCAAAGTTTTAAACAAGACACAAGACCTAAGTGGTCCCCATTCAGAACAAAGACTCGTTATACCCAAACGTCTTTCTTTTTTTCTGTTTGGGAATTTGGATTTGCAACTCACTCTCGTAATCTATAAGATTAGCATGTTTCTACTCAAAGCCAGTTTAGTTTTTTCTTTTAAAGTATAACCACAATTTGTAATAGTCACAATCGACTAACACAACTTCAACCCTCATCAAAATATCATCTATAATGAACAAACTCTCTAGTAAGATAACATTCAACAAATATAACAGTAAGACATGTCCTGCACACAAAATGGGCAAAATTAACCAGTGTGTATCTGGATTTCAAAAACTGAACTGTCTCAAAATACAAGCAAGCTTTTTTTAGGGATATGAAATACAAATGAACTGAAGCCCAAAGGATAAGAAAGCATTAAATAGAGATCGACCAACAAGGGTTGATCTCAAAACAAAACACATCTGCCACTAAGATGAAAGACCCTCCAAACAGCTAAAATGTATGTCCAAAACTGTAAACAAAATAAAATCTCAAAAAACAGCATAGAAATACAGAACACTGACATCCCCAGTACTTCCAAGCATAAACAAGAACCAAAGACGCAAGTTTATAAAACATGCAAGTATATGCAATGTATCAACTATCAAGAACCAAAGGTGTTAAAGAGAACTTGAAGAAAGAAGCAGACCAACAAGTGGGCACTCTCAGTCTCCAGTTCATCAAGCACAGTTTCCCATTCTTTTACAAAAGTTTCCATTTCAGTTGTAACGGCCATCTCCAACTAGACACAAGAGAATCCATAACATTAGTGACAATCCATTGGCAAAAATAAGGGGTAAAAGAAAAGGAACAAGAAATACGAGAGTAAACTAACATCATCCCCATGAAGAGTCAGTGCCAACTCTGCTCGGACTTCACTCTCCACTTGTGCAAGTGACTCCTTTTCAAGTGATTCTTGCGCCTCTGCTGCCTAAAACTTAGAATGAGAGAAAAGAAAAAAACTACAGTGTAATATATCAAAGGGAAGGCTAGAATCAGGACAAGGATAAATATACCTTACTCTCAACCTCCAAAAACTCAGCAATTAGCTCTTCTATTTCTTCATCAGTCAAAGGTACCTGCACAAAGAAACTCGTCACCTTCAAATTCAGTTCATACATGAATAATTTAGCACAGCTGGGAAGTCCCACTCCCACATTCTAAACACTCTAAATGCAAAGTAAGATCACATAAATTCCTAAGAAGGTCACTTTGTTTTTCTGGATGGTAGTTCCTAATAAGATTCTCACGGTAGACAACTTGATCCAACAGAAACTGGCTTATCACTAATATCTGGTTTCTATGTAAGGATGATGGTGTGTAAGCGTATTGGTTGATCACTTCCACATTCATTGCAAGTTTGTTAAGCGTCCAGTCCGAGATTCTCTTTGTTAATCAGAGGGTCTTCCCAAGGAAGTTGCTGGAGTTAAAAAAAGTTGATGCCCAATTGTCTTTGGCCTAAGAGGTCATATGCTACAGAGTATAGACAATATTTTCCTTTGTTGGAACTGGAGAAATTGAAATAACAGTAAGACCATTAGTTTCAAGGGCATGATGGGGACATCAGTCCAAAGAATCAAATTTTGTTCTGCTTCTCTGGTTCTCCCCTAAATGAAGCCATAGGTCTCTGAATCACCAATTTTCAGTAATTGACCGACTTAATCATTGGGAACCCACAGAACCAAGACTATCTCAGTTTGGGAGCCTCCAACACATGGAGTCTTAAGCTCACTTCTGTGGGATGCTCTCCAGATAATCCAGACCCAATATTTATCGAAGAAAAAGAATCCAGACCCAATGGCTTAGGTACAATTGTTGGAGATGACAAGAGCTCCATTTTCAGTTGTTGAAGACCAACAGGCACAAAGGACTCATCGATAGAAATGGTTTTCGCCTTTTTGGAAGGAAGGTTTCAAGATCTTCATTTCTTCTTTTGAAGGGCTCCTTAATGTGTAAGAGGATTAATTGAACATTATCATTGAAACTGAATGATTTTTATACTTTTTGTTTTGGAGAGGCGTGAGATATTAGGCTTTAGTAGAAAAGGAAAAAGAAGAAGAAAGAATTGACAAACGTATGAGAGTTTCTCTCTACTATCTCTACATTATTATACTTATGTACATTACGGTACACAGTATAGCATTAGTTTACACTTCCAATACAATGACATTTAAGTCAGAAATACCCCCAAATACACATCAATTGTATTCTCTATACTCCCCCAAAAGCTAGAGAAAGGATATCCCACATACCCAGCTTAACAAAACAAGAAACTGAATACCAGTCAACTATTTGGTTAATATATTGTATTTACTACACTCCCCCAAAAGCTGGAGAAAAGATATCTCATACACCCAGCGTAACAAAACAAGAAACTGAATGCCACTCAACCTTTTGGCTAATGTATCAGCACACTGATCTTTGGTCTTGGTAAACGCAAGGTTCAAAATGTCGGTGTCGGTGGAAATATCGGTCAGGCCAAAATAAGACATATATGGGAAATGTCGGAAATATCAAAAAGAAATATTGTAAAAATCGTGAAAACTTAAGAAGCATATTCTAATCTAACTACATATACACAAGGAAACAAATAGATTCATTAGGAATGATAGCTTATTTTAGTACACATGCATTTTATATTCTTTAAAAATACATATGCATACATAATGGTTAACAAATATATTACAATCTAACCGTATAAGCATAGGGAACAAGTAGATTCTCTTCCTTTTCTTCTTTCCTATCTTCAACTTCTTCCTCTCCCTATTTTTTACTTTCTTTGAAATTTAACGTTTTCGTATAATTTTTTATCATAACAACACAATGTCGATATTAGACAATAATACACTGTGAAAGGGGAATATTCGCTCAACACACCGACATCGTACATTGTGTTGACCAAAAAATGAATTTTTATAATGTACTTAATATTTCGTGTCGGTATAGGAATATATCATGTCGGTCCTAGTAGACATGGATATATATCGGAAGATATTTAAGATATTTCAAGATATTTGATACCATCCACAAATACACCCAGATTTCAGCAGCTCTTTAAAGAAATGATGTTTCACTTCAAAATGCTGAACTGGATCGTGTGCAATGCTAATGAGTAATAGCTACCTAGTTGACACAGAGCAGGTTCATTGACCCTTGTACTAGGAATCCCAATTCAATAAGTAGTATCCTTAACCGCAAGAGTTCACAAATCCCATTGACCATGACTGAAATTCAGCCTCCACACTTAATCTTGCAACTTGTTACTTGCTCCTCCATGTCATCAAATTACCAACTACAAAGGTACAATATTCAGAGGTCATTCGTCTATCTGAAATAGAACCAACCCATTTAGCATTAGTACAGGCTTCTACTCAAAGGTGTCCTCGTCTAGCATTCAGAATGGCTTTCCAAAATACAAAGACATCCCCTCAATTATCAAAGGATCTTGTGGGCAACCTTCCAAGTATGCTCTTGTAAAAGCATTCATAAATTGGCTGACAACACTAATAGCATAGGCAATATCTAGTCTAGTCAAAGAAAGGTATATAAAACGCCCCACTAGTTGTTGATACCTCTTACCATCAATGAGATGATCACTCTCATCATTTTTGAGTCTGTGATTTGGGTCAATTGTAATCCCACATGGTTTGCAACCTGACATGCCAGTTCTTGTAGGAGATCAATCACATATATCCATTACACAGTAAATCCCTTTCTTAGATTTAGTAACTTCAATCCCAAGAAGTTTTTTTAATTAGCCCAACTCCTTGATTTCAAACTCCAATGTCAAGTGATCTTTAAAGCTTCTTATTGCAGTTTCATCATTTCCAATCATAAGAATATCATCCACATAAACAATTCCATGGGAGATTGTTTAAAGCTATACAAATCTTTTTCAACTTAAACACCTTTCCTTTAGCAAATGGATATACAGACCCAAGAAGAGGTCTCATGCAGACTTCATTTTCAAGATCTCCATGTAGAAACACATTTGCACATCAATATACAGCAAGGGCCACGGTTGGCAGCAAGAGAAATAAATGCCCTAACAGAACTCATTTTAGCTACTGAAGCAAAAGTTTCCTGGAATTGGATGACAAAAAACTGAAACGACCTCTGCCTCTACCACCACCGGAACTGCAACAGCCTCCTCATTGCGAGGAAGAAACCAAGGCAGATCGCTCAATCCTAAATGGCTGTAACATTGCATAAGGACATCACTCTTCTCGATGAAGATGAGCTAACACTTCTAATGGAATAGGGCATGTCTCATGACCAAGTAGGTGAATCCAGACCTACTCATACTCAGTATTCAAACCAGCAAGGAGTTCAAAAACTCCCATCCTTTCCACAAACTGTCTATATGTGCAGAGGAACACTTATGTCCTATGTCACATTCTTCTACTGGAAGGCCAACAAGTTCCTATTTCACATTCTTTTCCAAGGCTATCATTCCTTCACACATGGCATTCCTCCACTGGCATTGGGTATAAGCCTCTTTCAGGCTGGATGAAACACTTATAGAAGACACTGAGTTAACAAAAGAAGTATAGGAAGTGTCAGAATATAACTATAACCATCTGTCGAGATGCCTCATCTGAGAGAGTAGTCTCAACGTGATCTGTCTTCTGAGGAGCATAATCCATGTTAACTTCACTGCCATTGGAAGAGGGCCTAAATTGGCTCTCATTGAGCCTGGTATGCGGAAATTTTCAGGCCATCCCACAAGATCCCAACAATATTCCTTAGTGAGCCTCATTTTCACACAATGGCCACACTTCAACTTATTTTAATCAACCAGGGCAAACCTCCAATATAATTTCTCCTTGGCGTCATACCTTGATTTGAAAGGCTTCTTAAAACCATTCTTGCCTCCTTTCTAAGGGATTGGAGTATAAATTAAGGCAGATCACTCAGGAGTGCTAGAAGAGTACTATTTTTTTATTTTTTTTAATAGGTAGATGCTAGTGGTTATTTTATTAGTAGGTGAAGACGGGTTTTGAACCCAGGTCTGTGGTATGACACCCAGAGACTTTACCAACTTAGCAAGAAGAGTATTATTGCATGACATTTTTGCGACTATCTTGACTTTGGGCAAAGGCATATACTTCTTTCAAAAATGGAAGTATATCACTAAGATTATGGACCCGCATGAACTCAAAATCAACATTCAACCTTGTCAAGAAATCAAAAATTCTGATTCTCTCAACTTTTTCCTTATACGCCACAACATCCTTTTGACAAGTTTATTTGAAAGTTTCATAGTGGTCCGATTTTTCCAACATGCTCAACACAGCAAAAGAAATCAGAAGGCTCTTCTCCCCCTAACAAAGATGAATAATTTCTTGATTCAACTGATAAATCATCACAAATTCTTTACTTGAGAATAGGTTTGACACATTGAATCCAATATTTCCTCAATTGTCCTAAGGAATAAAAAACCTCTATTGATGTGAGACTGCATCGAGTGGAGAAGTCAAGACATGACAATCAAGTTCTCAGATTCCCACTTATCATAGCATAGGGAATCTAACAAAGATGGCTCTACCACACGGCCATTAATGTACCCAAGTATCCTGCCTCCAATATACATCTTAGCTGACTGGGACTAGTCCAAGTAGTTTGTCCCACCTAACTTAACAGTAATAATCTATGCATTAGGGTTGTCACCTTGGATACCCAATAGCAACACACCACTGGAAGCCCTAGGTGCAGTAGCAGACTTACCAGTCTTCCTAGACTTCACGTTAGACATGATTGAATGTCTTTAAAAACTACCACCAATCTGTTTTGCACACAACAGCCACTAATGGCTTAGCAAGCATTCCACGATGCAGCCAATAATACCCACATACATGTAGGTTTGGCCATACAGTCCACACATAATGTTTTTGTACCAAACAGACCTGAATCTAATATGAGAAACATCCAAACCATATAGAAGCATATAAAAATCACAAATCAGCAACACACACACACCTGCTAGCATCTATTAGATGTATTCAAAAGCACAAGAACACCCAAAACTGAAGGGGGCAACAGCTATGCTGTATCAAAAACTCCGTTGAGACTTCAATACTTCATGAATTGAGGTGAGACTTGTTTTTTGCCTCTTCCTCACATAGTATAGGTGTAAATCAACCCAAATAATCACCCAAAATAAATCTGATTCACTCATGCAAAACGAAGTCTCCAAATCTAAAATTGAGAGTGACCGAAACCGCAACCATCTCTGTTGAGCATGTCTACCCATACTGTCACGAGCAACTTTTTTCCAAGCTCTCGTGCGTCGTCCATGTCAATGGCCCATGAGTCCATCCCTAAAATCACAAAAGCACACCAACAACAAGCCACAATAGCATACACAACGCACACCAACGCACCACGACAATGAATGAAAAACAACAATTGTATTAATTATAAACAACAGAATAATAGTCTTACTGCTACCAGGGGATCACCAGGCACAATGTGTAGCAACTCCAAGCCACAACCAGTGAGAGGGTAAGGCTCTAAAGCTACACTCCTTGAAGACATGCCACTCCCTCTCAAGGTGTACGCTAAACCATTTAGGGATTACCAAAAAGAACATCACACCCCCTAGAAAATCATATTGGAATAATGAAATTGCTACCATACTCTAAGTATTTACAATTGTGCCACTAGGCCACACAACAAGGGCTACACAAGACTATGCCTGAGGAAAAATACATTAAAATGGGCCATGCAAGGCCAACCTAATACAATTTACCCAAAAAGGCATGGGCCATGAGCCATGCAAACAACACTGAACAACAAGGCCGTGACACTCTCCCTCACCCATTAAGTTGACGCCCTCATCTACTTCTCTTCAAGGTAGCATTCAATATAGGGGTGGGCATGGGCCGGCTCGGCCCTCAAATTGGCCCGAAAAAGCTCAGCCCGAGCTAGGCCCGGTGAGAGCCCGAGGCCCGCACTTTTATTGAGGGTCGGGCTTAGGCTTACCTGGGCCCGGCCCGAAGCCCGCACTTTTACATGTATAATATATTGTATTATATATCAATAGTATATAGCTTAGTTGATAAAATTTGTTTTTTACAAAAGTATTGGGTTAAGTCCTAGTGAAATCAATGA
>JAOXJP010292658.1:0-18727 GCA_025762735.1 Platanus orientalis | reverse complement strand
GGTCTAGCCAAAAACTCGTTGGCAAAGACATTGAACATCTTGTTCCATTGTATTCCTAGAGTGGCCAACTTGATTGCTGATGGTCTAGCCAAAAGTGGGTGCGTAGAAAATTTATGTGTGGGAAGTTATCCATTTGAGCACACCTTGTAGTTTTTTTTTTGGAGGGGAGGGGGAGCTGTCTGTCCCCTTTTTTTTTTGTCCTCTCTTTCTCTCTCTTCCTTTTTAGCATGTTTTTCTCTCTTTTTTCCTCTTCTTCATGTACTCTTTCCCGTCTTAATGAAATCTCCGTTATTCATCAATAATAATAAAGAGTTTAATAAACAACTACTTGCTGTAACAATAATTTGAGACTCCAAGGATTAAATTTATTACTTTACAATGTGTAAATATTTAATATTCATTTTTTATTGCATAAATAGTTATTTTCCAATAGTCCTGAGTAAATGAATGCAAATAAAGTATACAACCTCTGTTTTTTTTTTTTTTTGGTTGAATACAACCACTCAATTTGCATGAGGTTTTTCACTTGTATTTATGATAGTGTATGAAGTAGTTATCTTTATTGGAAGGTTGAAAATGGCTAGAAGATATATGATTTGTTGCCTTTACAGGTTTTTCTAACTTTTTAGATTTATTTTGTTTGTAAGTAATTTATATAAACTTACTTTTACCAAACATTTGGTTATAGCCTAACACCATTTTTTTAATGTGTAACTTTTAGTAATTGCTAAAATAATACTTATTATTTTAAACTGAAAATAGAAAAGTTCTCCAAAAACAAATTCTGATTGAAGTCATTGAGTTCCTCTTGACTTGGCATGGAAATTTAGGGGAAAACTTGAAAAAAAAAACATTGGGGTTTATGTTGTTTTTCTCTTTTGGAACCTAGAAGGTTTGTAGATTTGATGCGCTTACAATAGATTAAGCTAAATTCAACCTTAATCTTGGAAAAAGGTAATATTCACTCCCCCTCTCCCTCCCTCCCTCCCCTCCCCAACCCAAAAAAAAAAAAGAAGTATTTCCTTTGGTTCCAAATTGAAAATGATCTTTGGTAATCAAGATCTTACTAGCTATCCATGATCACAAGAAAAATACCTTGGGATGGAGTGGTGAGAGTATGTTTGAATGAGAAAAGGGGAGGATATATCAATTGAAGGTAATGATATTCTGGAGTTTTATCAGACTGCATAGTATGTTTAGAATCAACAGTATTGCTTTATTACCAAAATATTTTATATGTGACAGCTAAGGAGATAGGACCAAATGGGCTGATGATGTAGACAACGAAAAGAGGCTCTTGTATGTTCTACCCCATAAGAGAGCCATACTGAAGTTAATGTTCTATGTGAGTTTAATTAGGGTCTATGAAGGGTGGGATACACATGTAATAAGGCCAGTAGTGCCAAGGTTTTTTTTTTAAATAGAGGGTCTTTTTGTAATCAGGCTGAAAAGACAAGGGTATTAGGGGGTAAATCCGTTTAGATAGACAGCTGGGATTTATTGTCTTTTAGTGGGTCTTCAAGTCAACAAAGGGGGCCCACAGCACTACTAGTCGACAGCCCTTGTTGGAGTCTAGTTTTAGAAGTTTTAGATTTTAGGAAAGTATTATTTAGAAGTCTTGAATATCTAGGAGTCTTTTAGTAAGTAGTTTATATTTATATTATTGCTATTTTCTTAGGACTGTAAGCCTTTTAAAGGCATCAACGACTAGAAGAAAATCAGCCTAGATGAATTAAATTTGAATTTGTGTGTGTTGTGGGTTTATCCACAGATTTTCTCTTCCTCCTTTGGGTGCAGCCGTGGTCCCCTATCCCTTCTTCTACTTCGTCTAATATCATCATCATCATCATCATCATCTTCAATCTCTTATCTTCTTCAACCCCCGATATTCTTTTTCTTCTCATCCTACAACTAATCTCATTGTCTTCTCTAAACATCCCTCAAATTTTTTGATATATTATTTGAAGATTGACATTGCTGAATCCTAAGAACTGTAGATAGGAGGGCTCATGGTTGGGTCTCTAGAAAAAAAAATTCAAATCAGCACCAACAACTGAAAGTAATATCCCCTTTATTTCATCAGATTTTGAAGCTTATTTTAACCTCTATTTGATTCTAAAAACTTTCCTAACAGTATACTATCAAAACCCTACTTATATTAGACATATTGTAGGCCTATCTTCTCTTAACGAGAATTTCTAGTTATGTGTAACCTCAAAATCACCCCTCTAAACTCACAAGTTTCTCTCCTTTTTAGGGTTTTTATCCTCCATGTATCCCTTTTTGAAACCCCCCAAACTTCTCTTGATTTCCTTTATTCCTTGCTAGTTTATAATCAAAGATTCTTTACTGGTTTAGGGTTCTTCCATTAAAGAACTTGTTGGACTGATGATATTTATATAATTTGATGAATCAAATCTTTTTAAAATTGCATGAAATTTTGAACATGATACCCATATAGATGTCAGAATCAACCTAGAAAGTTTCGGAATTTCTTGACATATGATTAGGGGTATTTTGGTCATTTCACACTTTCTATTATGAAATCTTATAATTACCCTTCTAGCCTCTTTCATATTTCTTCCCTCTTTTCACCCCCAATAATCTTCTAATCAATATCAGATTCTTGGTTTGATATTTTTCTTTCTTTTAAAGTTTGAGCATTTGATTCTATTCTTGGTTGTTTTCCATCATATTCGTGCTTCCACTACATCACTTGAGGTTTTCAATTGAGCTCTTGGTATTATCCTACATCAATTTTGGTATCAGAGCTTAGCTGGCATCATCTATAACCCCTCACTCATCTTCACATGGTAGGTTTTAACTAAAGGACCTCTACCATGTTGTCACAGACATATCTTTTGGTGCATGCATGGGAATGACAACCATGTTTGTTGGCATAGGTAAGGTGGCATGTCAAGAGGCATGGGCAACACGATAGACTGTGCATCCTACAACATGCTCCTAGCCCGCATGAGCTTAAACTACGAGGCATCTCCAATATGGATTGGGGGTGGCTCTTAGCTTCCCAAAGGGGTTGCCTCCCTTGGGGTTTGGGTTACCCTTAGGGATAGGGCTTTGGACCCTTGCGTTGGCGGCACTGTGCACTGGTTTCAAGCTAGAGGCTACCTATGTGGGCACTTCTAGCATGCCATATGCGACAATGGTGACACATTGGGGGCTAAGTAAGCTATCGGCTATCTCGCGGCCTACATGCTCGGGTGTGTCTCATCCTAGTGTTTGGCAAAATCTTGACTTGGCATGGGACGCCACGTTGGTGGCAAGGCAAGGCATAAGACGACTCCTTGCAAGAAATGTCATGGAGTGTTATGTGCGTTTGTGGGCTTCATGGTTTTGGCGGTAGCCTAAGGAATGTGTTGTAAGCATGTCAGGCCTTCAGTGCTACATGATGGGGCAACTAAGAGCTTCGTGATCGTTTAAGGTACGATTTGAGAACACAATGTGCTCGCCAAGGTGATTGACTAGTCGTGTACTTTGCTTAGCATGGTTCGGTGTTGGCTTGGTAACGACAACATGAAGGACCCTACAAATGGGATGATCTTCATGCAAACATAATGAAGGAACTTGTGGGCTGGTCAAGCTGGTCTTGACGCATCAATGCTCTTAGGGAACAATATCCTTGTCAGTGCATGTGGGGCATATATGTGGGTAAGAGAATGACTTGAATGACAATTAGGATGGTCTTGGCTTGGTGATGGTCGAGGTGTCACATGGTTTGACATAGCGAAAAATCTGGCTGTGACAATTGGTATGAGAGCCGGGTTGGCCAAGTTGTGTAGGTTGCTTGAGGAGACTATCTCCATTACAGTTGGTGTGTCAAAGTAGTGGTTAATGTTACAAGATGACATCTAATACAAGGTGAAGTATTAGAGCCGAGATGGGTTGCCTTTGACACGGTGTTGAGGTGCATGGTGCTTAAAGCAACATTTGAATCAACATTGGATTGTTGTGACAAAGGTCGATGGCTTATAGTACAAAGGTATTGAGCGTGATTGTTGTGGTTTTGAGTAGCAAAAGGCCTGTCGGTTACAAAGCTTGTTGGCTTTTATTATTTAGGGTTGTCATATGAGACTTGCCCAAGATTGAGACAAGGTCGACAACACATGTGACTAAGTCTTTAATGCGATAAATAACATTAAAGCAATGGTGTGCTTTCGAAAATATGCTTACAAGAAAAGTTAAGTTTTGATGGCTCAAGGGGAGCGACTCAAAGGCATGCCGATAGGTGATGCTGAATGGTATGAGTGCCATGTATATCCGACGGATAGGACCACTATGCGGTGTTGGGTTTATATCGAGACAACAAAACAAATGTGTGAGGTAGCACAAGTAGGGAAAAGGCATGGAGGTGTCAGTATGAATTGGACTTTGCAAAGGCAAACAAGTGGAGATTCTGAATGGAGGTTCACTTAGAGTGAAGGAACGGGTTGCTTAGGTACTAAAGTGACATCAGATAGAGATCAAGGGTTTGCTCAGAGTGAAAGTAAGTGTGCTCAGGTATTAGAGCGAGACAAAGAAAGGAACTGTGCGAATTTGAATAGATCGTTCACTCAGGGCCAAGGCATGGGATGCTAAGGTGTCGGATTGACACATACATTGACCAAGTGTTGTTGGCTTAGGGTGAAGACAATGTGCTAAGGTACAAGGGTGACATGTGAAAGATTTGAGCATAAATCGATAATGCTTACTTAGGGTGAAGGTGCAGTGGACCAAGGTACTAGGGTGGTACAGTGATACAAGGATAGCTTATGGAAAGTTATGGAAGTCCTACGGATTGAAAGCAAAGTGGTAAAATTTGATGGATGCCTTCTTAGGGTGAAGACATGAGATGTTGAGGTATGGACAACATAAAAGGAAATGATTAAATTGGATAGTGATTGTGTTTGGGCAACATGAGGGATATGTTGAGAGCTTAAGTGTGGGAGCACTTGAGCCAGGGAATGCAGAGACAAGTAATGGCAAGTGCGATGTGGTAGTGCATCACAACAGTGGTCATTCGTTTGAGGTACGAATGTGGGCAAAATTCAAGAGTGGGTTTTGTTATCTTGGCCAGCTAAGTGTCAAGATTCATATAGATGTGATTCGGTATGCTACATAGGGTGAAGGACGTTGTCAAAGAAAGATCAAGAAAACCTCAAGGGAGAGGTATGAAAGTCTTAAGAGATTTGGCATGGGTAATTTCGAATACCGGGTGAGGGTGTTGGCCATAGGGTGGGGAGCTCAACAAACTGAGTTCCAAGACAAGGAAAGGTCGAAGGACCTATGAGCTTCGTTGGTTGCATGTCAATGTGGGTTGATGACCGCGTTGACAATTTGTAGAGTTTGGTGAGTTTGAAAAGCTGATTAGTTTGATGTTACAAGTATAGTGTTTGGCATGGGACGAGCACTCGAAAGATTGAGTCAGGTTAGAGAGTCGCTCAAAGTGGGAAGTCCTTAGAGAAGACAATGCATGGCAGACAGTTTATGGGCAGTTTCAAGCAATAGGTAAAGTTTGCCTCAAGAACATTGGGAATGTTCGAGGGATGCAACTTGGTTGGATGTGTAAGGGGATGTCACAAGTATGAGATTATGTCAAATCTCGCGTGTCAGAATCAATGGTAGGTTTGGTGTGGGCGGAGTCGTCAAAAGATAAGCACAATGGCTATAGAGTTTGAGTCTTAAGGGAAAGGACCATGCCGCAACGGACCATGGTTGGCTTGAGAGCCACACCTTGAGGGGTGCATGGGTTGGAACTCTCGGGGAGAGCTTTATGACTCGACGGACGAAGTCATAGCTTGGTTTGAGAGAAGCTAGACAATTGGGTGTAGGATGCACGGAGCGGTTGATGGACCGTGCCTCGGGAATGAGGCGTCATTGAGCTAATTTTGAGAGGAGTGGTGCTTGAGTCTGGGAAAGTGTGTTGCTCGGGGAGTCAATCAAGTGTCTTAGAGTGGACTTTGGTGCACAATGAATTGTGCAAATACAAATTGGACCTTGTATAAGGGGTGTTTGTGTGCAATGAGATGCACACAATGGCATTGGGAGTGCCTTGGTGACTGAGTCGGGAAGTAGGTGGAGTATAGTGCTTCTGAGCCGAGTTCGGTGTGGTATTGGGTCGATGATTAGGGGTAATTGAGGTCGCACAGAACAGGTGTGCAAACCGAAGGTGAGCTTTTAGGGTTGCGTTGATGAGGTCATCAACCAAACAAGTTAGGCAGAATGCCGCAAACGTATCTTTTGGCACGTGCATGGTATGACAATCATGGGCATTGGCATGAGCAAGGTGGCATGTTAGAAGGCATGGGTGGCATGACGGTTGTGCATTATGTGATGTGCTTCTAGCCAGCATGAGTGTAAACTGCAAGGCATCCCTGACATGGGTTGGAGGTGGCTCTAAGTTTCTCGGAGGGGTTGCCGAGGGTTCTCTTGGGGGTTGGGTTCCCCCTAGGGATAGTGCTTTGGGCCCTTGCAAGAGTGGCATTACGCACTGGCTTTAAGCTAGAAGCTACCTATGTGGGCACTACTTGTAACACTCTGCACCTGCCTTAGGTAATTTTAGAAACACAAACCCGACACTTGGTGTCCATAAATGTAACCGCATGTGTATGTGAATAAGAGGGCTAATCTTACTCCTATTAAGGTCTAAGTATGTCATTAAAATGATTAGGAAATGAAAGAAACTGGTTGGACTTGATTTGGAAACCCAAAGGGCAAAGAGGCCCAGAATCCGAATTGTCATGATCGATCCCCAAAGGGAAGTCATGACCATGATTGATCCTCAATGCAAAGATTGATCTTGAGGCCATTATTGATCACCGCTTCGATCATAAGCCTCAGGCAAGAAAACAATGGAGCATGATCGAAGTCCATGATGAATCACTACTTTGATCATGAGCCCTTAGAATCCACAGACCAAAAGTCTAGAATGCCATGATCGATATCCATGATTGATCCCCGAAGCCAAGATCAATCATGTCATGATTGATCACCACTGGGTTGAATGAATCTCGGGATCTATGCCATCACGTATTTTTTGTCCCAAATTTGTATGAGATCCATTTGTGACAAAATAAAATACTTTGATTGCCCTAATTAGACCTAAAAACATTAGAGAGAAGGAAAGGAAGAGAGAAGGATTTTGGGAGAAAGGGGAAAGGAACCCCTAATTTGGCAAATGTAAGCTATGGAAATTCTCTCCATGAGAGATTTTCACCTGTTTTTAGTATTTTCTTCTAAATTCTCACTAGATCTCACTGGTTTTGGTGTTTTACACTATCTTATTTCATAGAAGATTTAGAGAGTGTTTTGGAGAGAAGGCTCAAAGGAAAGGAAGTTTTACAAGAGAAATTGTAGATCCAAGAAGTATTTTGCTAGAGTAAGTGATTATACAGGATATACCCTTGTTTTTTTACTCTTAGGATCTTAGTTCTATGCTTCCTAGATCCTTGTTTTGAGGTTTTGATGTAAATGCTCCATGAATTTTAAGGTGTAAGGCATGTAAATGGTTTTATTTTGCATGTCTATGGTCCATCTTGCTAGAATCTTAGAAATCCAATGATGCTATGTTCTCCATGTTAAGATCTCAGAATCCTTAATTTCTATGTTGAAATTTGTATCCATTTGAAAGCTTTAGCTGCCAAAACATGTAGACTTCATCCATGTTTTCTTAAGAAGATTTGCACACTGATTTCTATGGATTCCTACATAAGTTTTGAAGTACTTGCCTTATTATGCTTCATTCCATATTTGCACTTCTATTGAAACGTTTCCGGATTTTATAGCTTCTTATCTGTTCTATAGTTGCATCTTGTGTTTTCAAGCATTTGACATGTCGTATGTTTTACATCCATTAGAAATTGTTCTCTAGATTTGAACCATGGAATTTTGTAAGCATGTATCTTGTATTCTAAAAGCTCATGGATTTGCATATCGATTATTTGTTTGAAAGTTTTGATCGAATATGTATATGTTTGTTTTGTGATGCCTTTCCCTTGGGGTTAATCAATGGTCCGGTCTTTCTCTTGGGGATTGTATAATGATGTAATGCCCTTACCTTGGGTTTAATCAATGGTTTGGCCCCTATCTTGTGGATTGTACAATGATGTGATGCCCTTCCCTTGGGGTTAATCAATGGTCAGACTCTTGTCCTAGGGAATTATGTGAGGACAAGTGAGGACTACCCTTGTCCTAGGGGAATTATGTGAGTAGACCTTTTGTCCGGGGAAAACAATTGGGGATTAAACACTTATTCTAGGTTAACATGTAGAGTCAGTTTTGTATCGTTTGTGAACCATTGGATTGCTTTGAAAAGAGAATCAACTCATGCTCCATTTTAAAGTATGTTTCAATAGTGTTCCGTTTTGAAAGAGTGAAAATGCATGTGTTTTGTAGAACTACAAGTAGCATATTGCTAACTGTATCTCCATTTATGTATGGTTGCCATTTTGCTAAATGTTTGTATCGATGCATGCATATATTTATATGTTTTGACATCTCATATTGTTGTGCTCCGCTTGACCCCTCTTCTATGCTTAATTTTTATAATCTGTTACAAGCCATAGATCCACCCATCCATTACATTTTTCAGATTAGGGTGATGATGAAAGGCCAAGACGATAGGTGGCGTGACGTGAGGGTCGTGCAAGTCCTAGTTTTGTGGAGTTGGGACATTTAGACTTATGTCCCTTTAATCTGTTTTGGAGACTTTGTATTTGAAGACTTATGGAGACATTTGAGGATTGATGTCATAGCTAGTTAAATTCCTTTTAAGCACCAATTGAATAAATGTTTACAGCACATTATTATTGATGAATGTTAGTTCCTTACACTATTGCATGCCTAGTTAGAGAGAGTTATATTCCATTGCTAGTATGTGAATGAGAGGTTATTATTTATATTCTACTGCGTATATCATGAGAAACGAACTTAGCATAAGCAAAAGAAAAGCGTGAATGTGAATGAATGTTTTATAACTGTCATGATCCAAATCTGGGTCGAATATGGGATAGTTCTGGGCCCCGGTTCGGATCAAGACACTACTAGCATGCCATATGGAATAATGGTGGCACTTTAGGGTCCGTGTAGGCTATCCCGTAGCTTGCGTGTTGGGGTGTGCCTTGTCCTAGTGTTGAGAAAAATTCTGGTTTGGCATATGATGCCACTTTGATGGCAAGGCAAGGTGTCGCAAGGAACATCTTGGTGCCTTTGTGGGGTGTCACGTGCGTCGGTGGGATTTATGGCTTGGGTACTATAGGCGTGTTGGGCCTTCAGTGCTACATGGCAGGGCAAATAGGTGCTCCGTGGTCGTTTAGGTGCACTTCGAGGACACGGTGTGTGCATTGAGGTGGCTGACTAATCATGCACTTTGATTAGCTCGGTTCAGAGTTGGCTAGTGGACAAAGACGACACAACGGACCCTGTGAGTGGGATGAGCATCATGCGGATACAATGAAGGATTTTGTGGGTTGGTCAAGTTAGGCTTGACGCATCAGTGCTCTTGGGAAGCAGTATCCTTGTCAGTGCATGTGTGACATATCAATGGGTCAGAGAAGGACTCGAATGGTGATTAGGCTGGCCTTTGTGAGGTGATGGTTGGAACGCTGCACGGTTTTACAGAGAAAAAATCTGGCCTTGACAATGTGGTTGAAACATGAATTAGGATAAATAGGGTGTGGTCCTTGATGCTGGAGGATGAATTCTTCGGTAAATTTTGTCTTGGCTTTGCATCTTGCCATTGGCAACAGAGATCAATTTCTGTATGAATTGCTTTGAAATGTTCAAGTTCTCCAAATGCAAGGCTCCAGGGTGGGAGTTAAGTTAGAAGGTTAATACCTGTGATGTGCTCCAATGAAGATGAAACGGGTGGTTTCGACTATCATATGCTCAGTGTGCATAGCAGATGGTGATTTAAAAAGTCACTTGTGTATTTACTGTCAGTTTGCAGTGGGAGTCAAGCACCATTTCCTTGGAATGCACTTTAGATTATTAGGCTATGGACACCTTCTTGATCCTATCATTAGGGACTGGCTAGTGATTATTAGATCTTCTTCTAATGTGCATCAGATTATTAGGCTATGGGCTCTCCCTAGGTAAATTTCACAACACCCAACTTTGATGGATGCTTGATGGCAACCTGGGTCCATCCAGTATTGGGGGAGTCATCAAAGACTGCTTTGGGAATGCAGTTGAGGCATTCAGTGGCCCTTTAGGCAAGGGGCATTCAATGGCCCTATAGGCAAGGGGTACATAGATCTAAGCACTCTTATTTGGTCCCAGAATGGCCCCCTTCACTTGAGATCCATCAATTGATGGTCGAGGGCGATTTGGCTATAGTGACTGGGTGGTTCACCACGAGTAGGAGAGGTCCTTAAAGGCTTTTGCATCTCATTAGGGAGGCCCATTCCTTAGCATCCTCTTTGAACATGTTCTAGTGGATGCCGATGTTGGCAAACACCATTCTGGATGTGCTAATCAAAGATGGGGTTGGGAGAGGTTCAGTGTATATTGGCCCATATCCTGTAGTGTAGGGCCATTTTTTTTGTTCTTTTAGGGGTTTTTATGTCCCCTATTTGTTGTCTGTTCCCGTCTTTTTCCTGTATACAGCTTACCGTAATTCCTAAAATAGTTGGCTCACTTAGCTGGTACCATATGATGCGGCAGCATTATGGTGGCTTGAGAAGAATTATCCAATGTGGAAGCCAAGACCCAGATTTCCAAGGAAGAATAAAATTGCAGCTTGCTGTCCTCATGTTTAGTCCATGTTTTTTCTGTATTTTCTTTATGCTTTAGGGGTTAATTTCATGTGACAAGGCCATAGAGCCATGGGAGGGAGTTGGTTGCAATTTAGGAGACTTTTAGAAGTGATTTACATGTTTTTTTATAAGTTCTATAGGGATTTTAGTGCTGGCTATACAACACTAAGAATACGGGTATTTTGGTCTGATTTTGTAAAAAAAAAAGGCTTATAAGTAGCTTCTTATGCTCTCTTGTATGATCAGTTTAAGTTTAATAAAATTTTTGAAGTGCTTAGAGGCCCATGGCTGGAGCTTGGTATCTCTATTTACATCTTTGACGGTTTAGGTGAGTTATATCTTTTTCTCTTCACTTTTTTTTCTCTAATCTCTTCCACGATTCCCACTTTTCATTTCTTTCTTTTCTTCTCTTTAAATCTTGTTTTTCTACCTTCTTTCTCCTTGTTTCATCATCCTTCAATCTCTTTTATCATCTTTACACATTCTTCCTTCTTCTTTATTATTATTCCCTACTTTTCTTAAAATCTAGAAAATTTTCAAGCAACCTACCTTCTTTGATTACTCCCATCTCTTCCACCCAAAATCTAGTTCTTTTTAAACTTAAAATCCTTCGTAATCATCTAAACTATCCTCATACTTTTCCCCAATTTCCCAACCCTAAAACATTTTTTTCTTGAATTTCTCCCAAATTTTCGAGAAACCTAACCCAAGAAACCCACTTTTTTAACCATACCATCATAGGCCCTCTTTCTTTTAAATTTTATTTCATGACATCATTTCCCCGTATAAAATAGGTGGGGCGGCTAGATGTCCCCCTAATTTTAGGGCTCCAAAATTGAAAATCCATCAATTTGAGGATTTTCAGCCATTCTTAAATTCATTATTTCTTTCTTAATTTTTCTTTAATTTCTTCAATTCTTTATTCCTATTTGTTAATTGAAGCATCATTGATTTGATTTAATTCATTATTGCATTTATTTGATAAAAAAATGATCTCTTGGATTGTGTTCTTGAAATTTTCAGCATACAATAATTTAAAGAATTAATCTTTATTGAATAAAAATTCCTTTTAGGCTTTAGTTTGTTTATTCTCTTGTAGGAGACTAATCCCATTGGGATCCTACATCACCATGACATGGCAGCACCATTTGAGCCTCGTCATCTTTCTTCATCCCATTATAATTTTCTTTTCTCAGCTGGGCAGGCTGCTACTTGGTAAACATCCATCCCTTCATTCTTGTCCTGATTGAACAGACCACTTAAAAAGTCTTCCTTGGAATCCATCTTGGGTCTGTGGGATAGCTCTCCAGTGATGTTTACTTACGCCATTACTGTAGCAATTCAGTGGATTTAAATGTTCAAAATGCCTGAGTTTTGTTTAAACAGTTTGTATATGAATTATGTTTATTTTTATATTTCTTATTATTTTTCTGTCTTTTCTTATTAATTTTTGTTTTCTTCTTGGAATTGTCACAAGCATGATATAATCTTGATGGTTGCTGTGTTCCAGGTGGATCCTGGCAATGTAAGGCCAATTGAAGGAGGCTTGGTGAATGCTTTGCTGGAAGCTGAGAAAGAAGCTGAAGCTACAAAGCAAGCCATCAAACGGAAGATTGCACAAGCAGCTGTAGTTGACTTCCAATCACGAAGTTTACCAGCAAAGCTTCGTATAGAACCTGATGACCCTGAAGATGTGGTGAGTAGCATTAATTCATGAGTGATTTTCTTTTTTGGGTGGGAGAAATTGTATCCTCTTTGAGAACCTTGGAATTTTATTTTATTTTACTTTCGCAGGCATTGATGAGCTTAAATTTAACTTGCAATCTCTGTAACGGGTCCCAAGTGAGGGAGGAAAAAAATGTCTCTCTTTAATTATACCTTTTCTTTCTCTTCATGGTTGGATTTGTAATCTCAAAAAACATTGTCAATTTATTGTATGTCACTTTCATGGATGATAATTTGTTGCTCTTATGTCATTTGGGAGGGGGAACAGAGAGTACATATGTTGCCCCTTGCTCATCCCCTGTTGTAGCAGTTTTTGTTATATTGGTCTTTGATCATCCCTTTCTTTATCCTCTCATATACACTCAACTTAGTACATACCCATTATGGTGAAAAAAGCCAAAAATCCAAAAAAAGGAAATTTAATGCATCAGTCTGGGCTTTTTCATAATGTTACTTCTAAAATAAATAGGGAGAAGTGGAACTAAGATGTTATGTGTAATTGAATGTTACATTTACAGAAAGCTGCAAAGCGAAAGAAGATACATGCTTTCAAGTCAAAGGTCCGGTTTGAGCAACTGGAAGTCACACAGAATAAGCGACAGAATGCATGGCAGCAATTCCAGACAACCAAAGGCCACTCTAAGAAGGTACATTCAGCACCTATGCTTTCACTTTGCACTTGGCCTTTGTATACAATTCATGCATGCAGATCCAAAAATACTTGGACTTTACGACATTATATCTTGAAATTAATTTTCATTCCCTTCTCTCTTCCTCATGACTTGCTAGACAGAATATTGAGGTTTAACATTGCACAAGAACAATTTTGTAATTCTACATTTCAACTTCTTTCAATTATTATTATTTTTTACTTATAGCTTGTACAATTTCTTTATGTTCTTTATTTTCCTAGGTTGGATTCTTCTCAGGGCGCAAGCGTGAGAGCATCTTCAAGTCTCCAGATGATCCAAAGGGTAAGGTTGGTGTGACTGGAAGTGGAAAGGGTTTGACGGATTTCCAGAAGAGGGAAAAGCACTTGCACCTCAAGGGGGGAGGTGTTGAATCGGAGGATTAATAGTGTTCCAATTATTCGTCTTCCTGCAATCTCCCTTCTGCCTGCTGTAGGAAATTCTAGAGCAAAAAAAGGATGAAGTTGAATCGGTTGGGCTTAGAAATTGCCTTGTGTAACTTTGTACTTGTGAAGTGCTTAACCATCTTTATGCAATTTTACAATGGAAGAAAATGTTCTGTGATAAAAAAAGTGTCTGTAGTGTGTATGGTGAATCATGTGTCAATCAATGCACACTTATAGAGTTATCCTTTTACAATTAGTGTATTGAACATTTAGATGTCTTCTCCTAATCGTAGTATTTCTTATTGACAAACTTGTTTCTCTGGTGTATCTTCGACTCCGTAACGCTCATGCCAGCTTCTGCAGGGATTTTTCCTGGCCTGAATAATCGGACGCAATCTGGAATGTTAGCTTGGTTGCCCTTTGGCCTGGATGGATTTGTAGCCTCTTGGGGAGAGTTTGGGGCTCGAAGGGCCACCTGCTTGGCCTGGGACTGGGACTGGCCTGATACGGCATTCACATGGGTGTTGTTTTTTGGGTGGGCCCACGTACATAGAAGGATTTGTGGCAACTGTTATATTCAGGTAAATTTGCTCACCATCTAATAAATATAGTAATAATATATTCTTATAAAATTATAGTAAAAATAAATGGTTGTGAATCAAGCTGATTTTTGGCTAATACAATCTTTGGGGGTACAAATCATCCCGTGGTGGATCATTTTTTACACAGGATGTGTCCCTAAAATGGTTTTCCATAGGGAAAGGATCTGCTACACCCAATTTGTCTATCCGCCGTGTACCCACACAAAAGTTGAGGTGTATAGGGTTAAAATTGTAAAAATAGTTTTCAAGTGAAAAATTAGGTACCCTTAAAAATGGGGTTTACAGGGTTAAAACCATAAAAAAAAAAAGAAAAAATAAAAAATAAAAAAGTGAAAATGAACATTTGCTCCCTACTTTAACGAGACCAAATTAAAAGTATAAATAAAAACCATCATGTGTCAGCCTGTGGTGTGAGGACACAAATTTGGCTGTAGCGTATCATTTCCCTTTCCCATATTGTTACGCAGGTCCAAGATATTGGTTTTTTGGTCGAGGGTGGTGTTACCTTCTTGCAAAATGTTAAAAGGCTTAAAGCCTCGCAGCCTCCTCTTAAGGGGAGGTGAGTTTTTAAGAAAACAAGGACTAATGTCCACATAATCTTTGATATAACATACAAATAAAAAATTTAATAAATAAATAAATAAGATGAATGGAAATATTTTTAGGAACTTCCAAAAAACCACTAAAGTAATCTTAACATACCTGTGGTCATATCTTTCTAGGAGGATAAGCTTCAAGACTGGAACATAACACATGGAATATCTTGGAAAAGTCTTCTACTCTTTCCTATAATACCAAACCTTGAAGTTTTGATGTAAAACTCAAGCATGCTTAATGAGAGCATGAACCTATCTTTTTATAGACAAATTGTGGTCATATCAAATGTCATCCCCTTAATGACACCCATCAGTGACTACATTAGAGGTCTCTCATCATTGGTGTAAAGCACACGAAAAATCACCATTGATGACCAAATGAATGGTTCCTCCATCAATGGTGTAAATAACGCTAAACATCATCATCAATGACTACATTAAAGGTCTCTCATCAATGGTGTAGACAACACCAAAAATTACAATCAATTACCACATGAAATGTATATCATCAATGGTATAGAGAATATCAAAAGTTATCATCAATGACCACATGAAAGGTTTTTCATCAATATCGTAAAGAACACCAAAAATCACTATCAATAACCATGTGAATGATCTTTTCATCAATTGCATAGAGAACATAAAAAATAGCCATCAATGACTACATGAAAGGCTTCTCATCAATGGTGTAGAGAACACAAAAATTCTTCATCAATGATTTCAATTCAATAGCCTTTGGAACACCGAATGTCTCATTAATAGTCTAGAGAATGGGGGGTGGGCATGGACCGGGCCAGCCAGAGTTCAACTCGAAAATTGGCCCAAAACTTGGCCCGATGCCTAAAATTTTATATATGTATTATATATAATATATGAAGTATTTTAAAATCATCAATATTACATAACTTAGTTGGTAAAATTGATTTTTTACAAAAGGTATCGGGTTCGAGTCCTTGTGAAATCAATGATTTTTTATAGTAAACAATCCTTAGAATTTAAATATATAGTTTTCTAAGCTTTTAACAACTAGTAAAATCTTGTAGTTCAATTGTTTAGAGTATTGGTTATTACATGATAGGTCCAGAGTTATAACCTAAGTCTGAACATTCAAAAATTTTAAAATTCACAGTCCGGCTCGAGGCTTGATAAATTAATTAGGGCTGAGCCCAGGCCTAAGTCTGTTAAAACTTTTCAAACCTAAGCCTTGGCCCAAGCTTGGACTATAATTGCAATGCTGGTCTTAGACCTACCATGGCCCGGCCTTGCTCACCCCTAGTATAAAACATGTATAGTCTCTATACATTATGTTAGGATATTTATAACCCATGATGATCACAAATTAATGGATATTTCTTAATGCTCAATAATCCATAAAATTTAATCTATGTATATATATATATATATTGATCAAATGATCACAATTCCTTATATTCTTTCACTTGAGCATTTTTATCTAACTTTTAAATAAAACAAAAATAAAAAATTTGTTTAGATATATATATTTTAAACAGATTATGAGTAGTATCTTGTGACAATCCAGTCCATTGAATAAATTCATATTGGATCATGGCAGTTTGTATATCTTAAATCGGCATAAAACTTTCTATGATCACAAGTATAAGTCCATCCAACGACAATGGATTTAAATAATCTATGATTCTATAAATAACACGAAGGATTGTGATCATACGTGTCTATGTCTAATCTTTATATGAAAATCATTATTTCTTCTAGTTCAATTATGTGCACAACAAAATTAGCAGTGCTGAAAATTTAGAAGACACTAGCCGTGACCGATCATGAGATCTCTGATTGGTCAAGAGTATGACCGATCACAAGATCCCCAAATGATCATGAGTCTGACTTATCAAATATAGGATCACAGCTCTTAGGTCTTTACTCATAAGAGACAACAGAATCTGTGACTGATCATGGAATGTCTTAACCGATAACATGTGTGATCAATCATAAGATCTTTGATCGGTCACGAGCATGACCGATCATGGGTGTGATAGTTCATAAATCTTGAAACCGATCATGACATGAAAATCTAAAAATTTTAACTACATACAAGAATGATGTGGCATGATCCCCATATGTGGGGGATATTGATTGTGATGAAATATAACCACTTTGTAACCTCATTTGGGTCCAAATGAGGGAGTGAGAATTGGGAGAAAGAAGTACATCTTTTTCTCCAAGTGCTTGGTAAGTTTACAAAAATCTAGATCTAGCTTAGATTTAGGTTCATTTTTTTTAGTTTTTAATATTTTCTATTTGGATTTTAATGGTGAATCTATGGTTTGTTCACTGAGAAATGAGGATCTTTACAAGGGAAACAAGTGTTGAGAGAGAATTCTCATGAGTATTGAAGGTTTGAGTTATTGGTGAGTGGATATGTAATTTATGCAGACTTTTCCCTTTCTAGGACCTTAGATTTATTGAGACAAACTTTGATTTGGTGGATTTATATCCAATCTTCACGAGTATGTTGATTTTCATATGTAATACCTTGGTTTCATTGATTTATGTGAGTGGATACACATTTTATGTATACACTCTTTCCTTCCTAGGTTCATAGAAGTGTGATTTCCTATTATATGTTTAAGGATTTGTTGCTTTGATCTCCATGAAATTGATTGGGTGAATAGATATGCATTTTATATACTTTTCCCTTTCCCTAAGATCTTATATTTGATGTGGATGAACTTTGTTTTGGTGTATTCATATTCAACTTCCATGAGAATGTTTATTTTCTTATGTGAATTTTAGTTCCTTTGACGTGAGCAAGTTTGGAAGGATTCTATCACTTTATTTCTCTGTGTTCTTGGAATATGGAGTTAGTTACATGATGATGGTGTCTTATTTTCATGTGTTTGGTGATCTCTACTCTATTTGGAGGGGTTTTGGAATTGGATTCATATAGTTTAGATGGTGTATAAGTTTTTATGTGGTGTATGTTGGTTTAGCCTTTGATATCCCTTTGAAATTCATGATTTATTGTTCTCTACCCATTTGAAGGATTGTCATATGATTAGTTCTCCATGATTTACATGTCTTTTGGATGCCTTTGGACTCTTTGTTTAATCTGACTAAGCACTTTGATGAATTTCATTTACCTTATGTTAGAAACCTGTTGATTTGTGTTAATTCTATTGATTCTCATGTTAGAATCTTAGTATTTCGATGTATTACATTGGGCTTTATATCATTTGATAACTTTTGGTGACATGAGCATGTTGTCTTTGACATGTTTTACTATGGTATTTTCAAGACATTTTACTTGGACTTCTATATGAGTTTTGGAACATTTAGGCTATCTGAATTTTATCGTTGATGGTATTTGGCATGAAACGATTTTACATTCATGAGCATCCTCTATGTCATTAAAATTGGATTAAACATTACATATTAGTATTTAGCCCCTCATATGTGATTTCTCTTCGGTTTTGGACTCATTATGAAATAGAACATATGAATATTTTCAATGACATATTTATGTAGTAGTTACTTTACTTTACAAAAGCATAGTTTCGGTATTCAGTTATGGACATGAGGATCTGATATGATACCCTAATGTGGGAACACGCCCTTTTAGGCTCGGAGACCCCTAAGTGGGTTAGTCTTTGCGATCCTCAGGTGCCTTGTTACACCTAGACTAATGATCCAACTTAATGAACTAAAAATTCAAGGTAATTTTACTTGCAAGTATACGAGCTATAGTAATGAACAAGGTCGAATCCATAGGGATTAACTTGTGTAATAAAAACAAAGATTACAAAAGAAGATAAATAGAAAAAAAAAAAGAGATATCAATGTTTGTACACCGTAGTATGGAGCAACAATAATGTAAAAATAAAAAAATTATATTAAATGGGCCTAAGGCTTCAAGGATCCGTTTAATAACTTGTAACTTATTATCTTGGATCAAATTAGCACGGGTAGAATCGAATAAAGATTATACCTAATCGGAAGATT